>APFE030645520.1:151519-172535 GCA_000404065.3 Pinus taeda
ATTATATATTTCTCAATATAAATTTTAATACTATGATTAATATTAAATCTATACCATTAACTATTATTAGCATTTTTTAACCACATTTACTAATGTGGTTGTACATGTGATTGATATATGTAGAAATCTGATGGTAGGTTAACTTGATAATGCAATATAAATCAAAGCAGAATATTATAACCTACTTCTATTATCAATTTGCGAAAGCTTAAAGATCGACTTAAATAATATAAGAAGAAGAAGAATCAATGGCACAATACACATGAAAATACTTTGGAAAAAGCCTCAGCTAAAAACCCCACACTATTGTATTATCATACATGGTAGAAAGACATAGGAATTATACAAAGCCTTAACTCTCACAGCTAGCCAACTCTCAGTACAATCCTCACGAGTAATCTTGGCTTCTCTCCAACCTTTTTCTCTGCCCTCCAAGATCCTATTTCCTTGCGTTGTTCCTTATGGATGATTTCCTATTACCAAGTGGATGATCAAGCCTTTAAAACTGCACAATCTTCAAGGATGAATCCCTGACTGCATGCATGAGTTTTCTTTATAAGAAAACACATGCAACTGATAGTACACTATCCTTGAACATTAATCTCAACTGGGTCTTTCTCAGAATAGACATGCATGAGTTTCTAATGAAGGAATCTTCAGTTAACTGGAGTAGCACTAGTTGAGTGCATGAATTCATCAACTAACTGTTAACTCACTATTGGTTCCTCAAACAGTTTGGAACTAATTTAACTAGACTTAACTCAGTAAACTGAGTAACTAATTACGATTTAAATATAACTCAATCTTATCTCCTTAATTTAAGGGATAACTCTTGCATGACTTTAGAAAGACTTCTAACTTGAATTTCTCCAACTAATTAATTAATTATTTCCAAGTCGCTGTTAAGACTAAATTAGATTTTAATTCACAATTTAATTCAAGGACAAATTAAATTGGAATATTCTTGTTGCCATATTTCAACACTCCCTCTCAACAAGAAAGGGATTATCTGCCACCCCGATCTTGTCTCTATGGAACTCAAATTTACACTTTGACAATGCCTTTGTCAAAATGTCATCATCTTGCTCCTCTGTCAAAATATACTTCAGCAACATGATCCTCCTCGCTACACAGTCTTTGAGATGACGATACCGGATGTCAATGTGCTTGGACCTATCATGAAATATTGGATTCTCAGAGAGTTTGATACAACTCTGGTTATCACAATAGCTCACAATTGGATCCATGCTTTGATCAAACAAACCAACTAGGATTTTCCACATCCAGATGGCCTCACATGCTGTCTGACTTGCAACCATGTATTCTGCCTCTACCGAGCTAAGTGCAACCGACCTTTGTTTCCTACTGTACCAAGAAAATTTCGTTGACCCAAGGTTGAAAATCTCTTCTGATGTGCTCTTCTGATCTGATGGACTCCCTGCCCAATCTACATCAGTGAAGCCCTGTAGCTTCACTCCCTCTATCTGTATGTACCATAATTCATATCAAGATGTGCCTCTGAGGTATCTCAATACATGCTTTTCCTCCTTCCAAAACATCTTGGTAGGCTGAACCATCACTTGACTCAGCTGGTTCACCGCATAGCACAAATGTGGTCATGTGTTCACTAAGTACATCAATGAACCCACAAGCTACCTGTACAAAGTAGCCTCTACCACTTCTCTTGAAGTAGAAACCTCCTTCCTCCAATTACCTGCTAGAGGAGTCTGCATGGGCTTTCACTTCTCCATGTGGAATCTCCTGAGTATCTCGTTGGCATACTTTCCTTGAGACACCAACTCCCCATCCTTATGCCACACTTCCATGCCAAGGAAGTAATGCATGAGACCCATGTCTTTCATTTCGAATTATATTGCAAGACACGATCAACTGATCATCACCAGTCAATATGAGATCATCAACATAAAGTATGATGATCAACAACTTACCTTTCACCATGATGTGGTACAGGTTCGCATCCTCTTCACTCTTTATGAAGCCCAACCTAGTGAAGTAGTTGTCTATCTTGGTGTACCAAGCATGAGGTGCTTGCCTCAGCTCGTACAACGCTCTATTGAGTCGGCACAAATGTGATTCATGATTGAAGGTCTCAAAAATTTTCGGCTGCTCTATGTACACCTCTTCCTTAATCTGGCCATTGAGGAATGCAATCTTCACATCCATTTGATGGATCTTCCAACCCATCTGTGCTAATAGTGCCAACATAGATATGATAGATGAGTACCTTGCGACATGAGAAAAAGTCTCATCATAGTTAATCCCGTCGACCTGTGAAAATCCATGGGAAACAAATCTTTCCTTATGCTTCTCCATACTACCATCAGTAGTTTGCTTTACCTTGTAAAGCCAACGGGAACTCACAACTGACTTGTTCTCCGGTCTTGGAACCATGTCCAAAACATTGTTACAAACTATGGAGTCATACTCCTCCACCATAGCATCAACCCAAATCAGTTGTTGCACTTCTTCCTCAAAGAAAGATGGCTTGGCCTCAACACATTCCCAAGCAAGGGCTATGTATCTAGTGTACCTCTCAGGGGACCTCCTCTGTCTGCGCTAAGAAGATGGTTCTCCCACATTCTCTCTCGCATCCTACAGCAATCTGTCAGCTTATTTTGTGCGCTTTTGTCCATCTCTGGAAGAATCTGCTTGAGTGGATGTCTCCACTCCTGGAACCTCTGCATGCAGCTGCTCCACATCAGTCTGAGGCTCCTCCTCCTTAGGAACCAACAATTCCTCCACAGCCTATAGTTGGAGCTCCCTCTCAAGGGAAACTCGCATGACCTTCTGCTCATCAAACTTGAGATCTCTGCAAACCACTGTCCTTCGACTGGTAAGAAAATACACCCAATAGTTTTGAGGTGTATCAGTGTACCCCACAAATATCCCCAACTCTGCTGTTGGCTCAAGCTTCTTTCGTGCATCCTTTGTCACATGGCAATATACCGATGATCCAAAGATCCTGAAGTGACCCACATCTGGTCTCTTAAGGGATAAATCTTCCTCTGGCATCTTCATCCCAAGTATGTGATGCGGACTGCTATTCTGCAAATAGACTGTTGTGTTACATGCCTCAGCCCACAAGTGAAGTGGTAGGCGTTGGTCATGCATCATTGCCCATGCTGCCCGTACAATAGTTATGCTCTTCCTCTTGCCCACCCCATTTTGTTGTGGGTTATGAGCTGTCGTCAACTCTTGTTTAATTCCTTCCGCTGCACAGAAGTCCTTAAACTCTTAAGAGACATATTCTCCACTGTTGTCACTTCTCAAGGCCTTGATCTTCTTCCCTGACTCTTTCTCGACCAAAGCTTTGAACTCCCAAAACTTTGTGAAGTTTTGGTCCTTCTTCTGCATGAAATAAATCCAAAATTTACGAGAATATTCATTAATGAAAATCACATAATTGTTGGCATTATGATACAGGTGTTGTCCTTGATGGCAACCCACTCAGAGGTATGATACAAGTGTTGTCCTTGATGGCAACTCACACAGATGACATATCATAGTGCAGCAGGTAAATTGCAAAGAGTTGATGATCAGACTACAAAGAATGAAGAAAGATGAGTATATACGCAGGTTCACTATATACCAAGTCGCGTACATAGGCAGGTTATACGCAGGTTCACTATGTACCAAGTCGCGTATATACGCAGGTTCGCTATATACCAAGTAGGGTATACACACATGTTCTCTATATACAAAGATGTGTATACACGCGGAATTGCTGATCAAAAGTCGTGTACGCGTATGCACACACTTTCATGCACGAAAAAACGCGTACATGTGGGAAAGCTTATTTTTGGGTCTGTGGTATTTAGACCTATGGTTTTGATCCTTGGTATTGCATCTGAAGTGTTGAACCCAGGTATTGGGTTCTTAGTATTGGTGCTCAATGGTTTTGGACCATAGTATTGAGTAAGGCCTAAGACTATAAAAGGAGAAGAAGATCATTAGGCAAATGCATGGAGAAAGTGATGAATATATGATGAAGTGCGAGATCTAGTATGTTGGTTATGGGTTGGTGATGCTGTGCTTGATTTGAACCAAGGAGGCACTCATGTGGATGATGATGAGCGATGGATCGAGATCTTAAGGCTTGGAATGTTTATCATTATATGGTTTGATTATGGATAGACTAGATCTGAATTATTGACGCAAGTTTTATTGTATGAATGTTATGATTTGGGTATGTCTGATGTCTGGAACAGTTGCAAGTTATGAGTAAATATTTGAAAATATGTATGTGGGTTGGCTTTGGTGAAAGAGCGTATGTACTAAGGTTTGGTTCATCATAGTAGCGTATACAGTATGAGATGTGATATTTGAAGTTGCATCTGGTTATCGTTGCAGAGTTCTGTTGTCTATTCTGGTGACTGTGTTGTTGATAGGATTTCAGTGTTTCAGTATTGGGTGATTCAAAGATCAGGGATGCAAGTAAGTTGATGGGTGTTTTGCAATGGTGATTGATTTTGTGCTTAAATGTTGTTGATGGGTCCAGTATGAAAATTGGATGAAACGTGGCCTTCAGATTATGGTGTGGTGCTTCAGGAGTATCCAGTCTGAAAATGTATGAAACGTGGTACCTGGAGGAAGAAAGAGAAGGTTGTTGCCTTCTGTAGGTCAGCACCTACGTACTAGTACATCGGCTAGTACAAGAGCTAAGGGGGTTGTAGCTCCCTTCCAGGAGAGTCTGGAAAACGAGAGAAGGTTGTAGCCTTCTACAAGTAGAAGCCTGTGTACTGGTATAAGACTGCACCAGTACAATTGTAAAAGAAGTTTCTTATTAAAAGAAGATAGAGACAAATTGCAGCAGGTGGTTTTCACCCACTTTGGATTTCCACCTTATATCATGGTTTTCATGTGTGTTCCTTATGTGTGATGATCTGTTCTGTTTTACTACACCTGTTTACTATTAATAATGTTCTGATGCACTCATTGAAGATTAACTAACTGAATCATAAGTTTATTGATATACGATAGTTGCATTAAACACAGTTACAAGTATACACGGGTATCCTTAACTGAAGTAGCGTATATGAATCTAAGTATGAAAATTAAAAGTGTTTTATTTGCTAATACTGATTCACCCCCCCCTCTCAGTATTATTTCCAACAATAATACCTTTGCTTCAATGTGGATGCCATCGAGAATGGTCCACACAAATTAGTATGAACTCGCTCTAAGATAGCCTTTGCTCGTCTGTCTCGATCATGAAAGGAAGACTTGGTGTACTTTCCCAAGGTACAACCTTTGCATGTGTCAACTTGCTCAAGTTTACCTTTGGGAAGTCCTATAGATATCTGCTGCATTATCTTCAAAGCCCCATGATGCAAATGGCCCAACCGCCTGTGCCACAACTCACCAATGTCTTGGCTTTGCACCAATTCTACTTTCGTACTCAATGTTGCACAATCATCTACTTCTAGTTTATAGAGATTCTTCACCTGAATCCATATCCTCTTGGTCTGAGTCGTGGCTATTGATGAGCCCCGGAATTGGTAACTTATTGGGCTCATTTTGCCTAATTGTTCTTGATCAATCCACCATTTTTCATAGTTTATGCATGTTTTTTGAGTATGTTTATGTTAATTGCATGAATGAGGGTGGTCACTTTACCAAGAAGGCTAATACGTGGTTATTTCAGGTTTTTGGACAAATTTTGGAACAAATCCAAGCAATTATGAGCTATATGACAGCCAAGCATGAAGGAACAAGGGTGAGGATTCGAAGGGAGGATGTCTGGCATTAAATGTCCCTTCCTCGAAATCTCCACCCTCAACTAGGAGCTCAACAGGCCACCAAAACGAATCCTAAAGGCAGCCAAGCAGCTTGGTGAAGAGTGACTGTTTACTGGCAGATGGAGTAGCCGAGTCCCTTGAATTAAGGAGGGCTGTTGAGGCCCTTGTAGGCATAAATAGGAAGTATTTTAGCCTTCGTAGTTTACTTCTTAGACTGTTGTTATTTTTCACTAAGGTGCTATTATTTTCTCAGCTCATTTTTGTAGTTGTTGTGGTGTAACTTTCTTATGAACATGGCTATTTTTTAGTAATGGAAAGCTACTTTATTGGGCATCAGTTCTGAGTTTCTTTAGGAGCCTGCAGCTCTTGGGGTTGGGCCCAACCCAAGTGCCAAGGCTTCCTTCATGTATTGTTATTTTTTTTATGCATTTGCAAAATAATTTCTGTTAAGTAGATCAACATCTTGCTGGTTACATAGGTCATGGTTGATGATTAGATAGGCTTTTTATGTTCAGATTTAGTTGATAGATTAGTAACGGGAAAGATCTCTAGAAAAAGGCCATCAAGCACCTCTGATCTCACCTCTCCCTCAGTGGGATTGTGAGTTGGGACAAAGGTGACATTGTTGCCAACAAAAACATTGTCTTTGCCTCACCATGCAATTAGTATTGTTGGATTCTTAGTTGTCGAACTTGATATCAGTTTTTATTGCATGCTTAGGGTTATGATTACGTAGTCACATAGTTATTTCATCTGATTCCATTTGTAGTTAAACTTATGTTCCATTTCTCCGCTGTTGTCTAGGTCAGAATAGACTAACATAACTAGGTCTTTGATTTTCCAAGTGTTTGATTGTCCAGTTTGAAAAACGACTTGCAGAGCACCTGTTATCCTTATTTAGATGCCCATACTCCATCAACTCCACCTGCTCCATCCTTCACTTAGAACTCTTACCTTACATTTTCCTCATTCGCTTACTTTGCCATGATTCCCATCTTCTTCTGCAACATCGCTTCATCCCTCCTTGAACAAATCTAACCATCTGCGCCACTCCTCAACTCTATCCACCAAGCCCTGAACCTCATCACACCCCTATCTCACCTCCCTACTCATTCCTCCACCTTTTTCCCTCCATCAATTCTCCAAAATCCCATTTCTGAACATCCTGTAGAAAATTACAGACATCCTGTAGAAATTCCAGAACATCCTGTAGAACCCCTGCAGACTTCCTGTAGAAGCTCATGAAAGCGGTTTCCTGGAAGCCAAACTCTATGAAACTCTTAGGAAGGGTGCTAGGGATGCCTTAGGCCCTCTCTGAACCTTCCCAACCTCCTGCAAGCATTTTATCTCGCTGATCCACCTCTGCACAGTAAAAAACAGTGAAAGCACATGCATGATAAATCTGACAACTTAACCAAAAAGACAAAAAGATGTTTTCTTCAGATAGAAGTAGCTTGGACACATGTATTTTACCTTCCTATAAGTAATGGCATCTCTTTTAGTAGCTTGCATTCTCTTTTTCGTATCAGTAGGGCTAGCTAGTAAAATTAGGGTTTGCTAGGGTTTGCCTTCCCTTTCAACATTTCAGTTTCCTTCTGCAAGTAGATTAACTTCCTTCTAGTTAGCTTTCATCCATCAGTTAAAAAGCTTCTTCTCAGAGCTCATAGAAGTTGGCTTAAGCCCCTAGCAGACTTGTGCCAGCTAACCAAGTGACAGCTGCAGCAAGAGCTAGTACTTGTGCATACAGCACCGTCACTTCCAAGTTTGTTACGAACTATCGGGTTGATATAAAGTAAAGAAGGGAGTCCCAGGAGTTGCAGCAATATTTCTGCAATACTGGAGCCCACCATTCTTTTTGGCGTCGTTGCCGGGGAAGTGTCAGAGTATTTGTGATTGCTGCTTTTCTTCTATTTTCTACCACAACCTTCTGCTCAATAGTTTATTTCATTTCCATTGTGCAATTTCATTTCCGCAAAAAAATACTAGACATTTCCTGCTTTCCTAGACTAGCATTTCAATTCTACAAGCGTAGAGTAGCATTTCAATTTCGCAAGCGTAGCCTAGCATTTCATTCCCGCAATTTCATTTCAACAAAATTGATTAGTTTTTTCCTGCTTTCATTTCAATTCCGCATTTTCATTTCAGCAAGATAGATTTTAGTTAGTTGCAATTCAATCTATTTTCAGTTTTGCAGGTACAAGCAAAAAAAAACAAAAAAACAAAAAAACAAAAACAAAACAAAAGCATCTAAAAATCTTTCATTTTATGCCTCGTAGGAACAGAGACAATACCAGAAAATTCCTACCCAACACCCCCACCACATCACTGAGTCACCCTTCTCTCTTCTTTGGTGGCCGTGATCCAGAAGAACCTATAGGTGAACCCCCTGAGATATACGAAGATCCTATAACACAAGAAGAGCAAGAGAACATTCCTCTTGAGACCATGGCTAAACACATAAACGGTATAGGAGATAACGAGAGAATAGAAGGTGCCTTTCCCATCTGAGAGACCAATGGGGACATGAAAATGAAAAACATAAGTCCCTCAGCCTTACCTCACTTCCATGGATTGACTACTGAAGACCCTGATACCTTCCTGTTTGAGTTTGTTGTCCTGTGTCGAAATTATGACTATGCCGAAGACGAGCAAAAGCTGAAACTCTTTCCCTCTACTCTCAAGGATGCAGCACTACGCTGGTTCATGGGGTTACCTGGAAACAGTATCACTACTTGGGCTCAGATGCAGCAAGCCTTTAACAACAAATACTGGGACTACTGTAGGTCAAATGAAACAAAGGGAGAGATCTTTCGAATGACCATGGGAAATGATGAGTCTTTAGAAGACTATGAGGACAGGTTCCAGCTTAGTTATAAACGGGCTAGGTGCACACTTGACCCTGAATCTTCGAAGCTGGTTCTACTCTGAGGAGTCCCTGAAGACCTTCTAGATACCCTCCATTTGTTAGCTGGAGGAGACATCTACCAACTGCCTTACGAGGACATAAAGACTGTATTTAGAAACCATTCTAGGGCAGCCCAGAAAAGAGGAAAGGGGAATCCACTTTCAGCTAATACCACCTTCTCCAAGCATGAGCTTGCTAATCAGATGGAAGACCTCAAAAGTGAGATGAGGCAGACCATTACCATGCAACTTGATACTTTCTGAATCCAACAAAAGAGAGAGGAAGCTGAGAGGGCTTTGGCCATTTTCTGTCCCAGATGTACGAGGAAGCACCCTAAGAATGAGTGTCCATTGCACTCAATAGAGGTATGCTTCGTTTGTGAGGACGACGACCCCACAAACCAATGCCCAACCTTACCCGGATTTAAAGCCATGTACCTAGGGACTGAGGCAACCACTGAACCTATTTACTTCCTCAACCAAAGGAGGCCGCATGGGCCTAAACCTAACTAGCAGGGGATGCACGGGACATCCCAAGCTTATTATAGCCCCAACCAATCTACTCAATACCTTCTTGGGGTCCCCCTGCTCATCCTTCCTGGCCCGCACCTCCTCCGTGGTCTTATCCATCTCAATACCATACACAACCTACTGCTCATTCGTTTCCTCACATGTCCAGCCACAGCCTTAGTGGAATGCACCTCAGTAGGGGTGGAGGCCCCAATACAACTCTCTTCTCGCCATTTTCCCTCCACCACCTACTCAACCACAACCATTACCTCCTGATCCTCCAAAACAACCCCAGATGCCTGCCCAACCAAACCCGAACCCCAACAACAGACAGGCCCAGCAGGTATACATTGGGGAGACAATGTGTCCTACCTATGCTGTGGAGATCCAGGAGATCAACCTACGATCTGGGAAGGTCCTTCCAGATCGCCCACTTCCTTCCCCAGATGATGAGGAAGAAAAATAGGAAAGTGAACCCAAGGCCATTCCACCTTTTCTAGAGCGACTAATAGCAACCACGCAACCAAACCCAAAGGAGACTGAGCTTCTGGGAGAACTTAAGTAGTTGTGGGTGAAAATACCCCTTCTCCAGGCCATAAAATATGTACCGATATACAACAAACTGATCAAGGAGAAGTGTTTCAGGCACCCAGGTAGGCGTAAGAGAGATTCCTAGACTATCAATGTCATAGGACAACTGTCTGATCTGATGTTGGGGCAAGTAATCTGTCCAAAATATTTGGACCCTGGGAGTCCTGTAGTTGATGTCCACATCAATGGCACCATAATCCCCCATACCTTGATTGATCTAGGGGCTACCATTAACGTGATGACCAGGGATACTATGCTTAAACTCAACCTTCAGAGTTCCTTGAGGAAGACCTCGATAGTGCTGCAGTTAGCAGACCACTCCACCATGACTCCCGAAGGCATTGTGGAAGATGTCTTGGTCTCTGTGGACTCTTGGGAGTACCCTACAGACTTCTTGGTCCTTTAGTCAAAGGCGAAACTCACTGGATACCCCCTCATTTTGGGTAGGCCTTGGCTAGCTACTGCAGATGCTTACATCAGTTGTCGAGCTGGAAGCATGACCATCAAGAATGGACCTATGTCTAAGCAGCTAGTCCTCTATCCTTGTGCCCAACCTCTGCTAGAACATGACTTACCACTCTGGTTGGAAGAGGGAGATGAAGATGAGGTCTACTCTGCACCTTTGTGCATAATCGAAGCCACCAGGGGAGGTCCCGAAACCGAGGATGACTTGATTGAGAATTTGATTCAAAACCCCCCTCCCGGTGCACTGTCATTAGAAGAGTTGGTGGAAGATACCCAAGCCAGTGCTTTAGTGGACCTCTGTGTGACTGATCTGACCTCTCCTAGAGTTAAGAATGTGGAATTTTACCCTGAGAGAACCTTAAAAATTAGCTCTTCCCTATCTCCCTCCCAGGAGAAGGAGCTGCCTAGGTTATTAAACAGCCATTTGGATGCTTTCGCTTGGAGCTATAAGGAGATGAAAGGAGTCCACCCGTCGGTTTGTACCCATCACATCTACATTAAAGAGGATTGTAAACCAGTCAGGCAGCCTCAGAGGAGAATGAATCCAGCCCTTAAAGACATCGTCAAAGAAGAATTGCAAAAATTGTTGGATGCAGGATTCATCTACCCCATCTCTGACATTGAGTGGGTCTCACCTCTAGTGCTTGTGCCTAAGAAAAACGGGAAGTGCAGAATCTGTGTAGATTACCGAGAACTTAACAAAGCCACCAAGAAGGACCATTTCCCCTTGCCTTTCATAGATCAAGTGTTGGATGGACTAGCAGGGAAGAAGTTCTTCTCTTTTATAGATGGGTTTAGCGGGTATAATCAGATCCAAATCAGCCCGGAAGACCAAGATAAAACCACCTTCACTTGTCCATGGGGTACCTTTGCCTACCGGGTCCTTCCCTTTGGGTTGTGCAATGCTCCTGTCACTTTCCAGACAGCAGTATGGGTCCAACTTCCAAGAAGCATTGACTAACCTGGGAAATTTTTTAGCCAAGTGTATTGAGATGAATATGTCCCTCAGTCCTGAAAAATGTGAATTCTTGATGACTGAAGGGACCGTACTAGGTCATACCATTTCTCAGCAAGGATTACAGGTGGATCCTAACAAGATCGCTACCATCCAAAAGATTCCACCCCCTCAAAAGGTCAGAGATGTTTGGAGTTTTCTAGGCTTGGCCGAGTATTATAGAAGATTCATTAAGGATTTTAGTAAGCTAGCTTCGCCATTGTTTAGCCTCTTAGGGAAAGATGTTGAGTTTAAGTGGACTAATGACTGCCAAGGGGCTCGGATGAGTTGAAAGATAAGTTGATGTCTGCCCCGATCTTGAGAGGTCCAAACTGGGCCCTTCCGTTCCACATCCACACTGATGCCTCGAACAAAGCCATAGGGGTAGTCTTAGGACAACTTGAGGAGAAACTTCCATATGCCATATACTTTGTTAGCAAAAACCTGTCCAAGGCAGAGATGAACTATACTGTAACCGAGAAAGATTCCTAGCCGTAGTCCATTCCCTAAACAAGTTCAGACACTATATCACCAGTTATCAAACATTCGTACACACAGATCATGCTGCAATTAGATATTTAATGAACAAGCCTGATGTGAATGCTCGTATCATTAGATGGTTACTTTTGTTGCAGCAATTTGATTTGACTATTGTTGACAAGCTAGGTA
Source organism: Pinus taeda (assembly GCA_000404065.3). Lineage (NCBI taxonomy): Eukaryota > Viridiplantae > Streptophyta > Pinopsida > Pinales > Pinaceae > Pinus > Pinus taeda. The sequence continues at coordinate 163,412 of APFE030645520.1, forward strand.
AGGAAAATGTTGTTGCTGACTTCCTGTCTAGATTGGATTTGCCTGCAGGTGAGGAAGGGACAGTGGATGACCAGATGCAAGATGAACACTTGTTTACTACCTCAGTACTCTCTCCATGGTTTTCTAATATAGCAAATTACTTGGTCTCAGCACAGTTCCCCCCACATCTATCCTCAATGGAGAAGAGAAAAATCGTGAGGAAGAGTGCCCCATTCACTTGGATCGGGTGCAACCTGTTTAAACTTGGCCCAGATTAGATCTTGAGGCGTTGTGTTAGGGAAGAGGAAGTCTTTGACATCCTCCTAACTTTTCACGATGGACCCTGTGGAGGCCACTTTGCAGCAAAAAGGACTACCTTCAAAATTCTACAGGCAAACTACTATTGGCCTACTCTTCATCAAGATGTTAGAAGATACATCCGCCAATCTGACCATTGTCAGAGGATGGGGAAACCGACTCCAAGTGATGAAATGACCCTCCAACCTCAAGTGACCTTTGAGCCATTTGAGAAGTGGGGCATGGATTTTGTGGGTCCTATCAACCCTCCTTCAAAGCAAAGGTCTTACATCATTGTGTGCACCAATTACCTGACAAAGTGGGCAAAAACAAAGGCAATCAAGGCAGCGATAGAAGAGAAAGTAGCTGAGTTTTTAAGGGAAAATATCTTCTACAAGTTTCGCTACCCAAGAGAGTTAGTCACCGATCAAGGAAGCCAGTTCACCTCTAACTTAATTGAAGACCTGCTCACTCATCACAAGATTAAGCATAGGACTTCCACATCGTATCATCCACAAGAAAATGGGCAGGTGGAAGTCACTAATAGAGCATTGGAGGAGATTCTGACTAAGGTGGTGAGCAGCAGCAGAAAGGATTGGGCAGATCACCTTGTTGAGGCCACTTGGGCCTACAACACCACTTGGAAAACTACAATAGGATTCACACCTTATGAGCTGGTCTACGGGAAGAAAGCGTTGTTGTCCATAGAGTTTGAATATAACACATTGAGGGTGGCAGCTCAGCTGGACTTAGATATCAGCCATGCTCAACGTGAAAGATTACTGCAACTGAATGGATTAGATGAACAAAGAATGCAGGCCCTCCTCCACTCAGAGGTAGTTCAACTCTAGAGGAAGATATGGCATGACTGGCACCTCAATGAAAAATAATTCCAGCCGGGAGATTGGGCGCTACTGTATGACTCAAGATACAAGGATTTCAAAGGAAAGTTGAGGACAAGATAGCTAAGACCATATGCAGTGGAGAAATGTAATGACAATGGTTCAGTCATTATCAGGACCATTGATGAAGAAGCCATCCCCATGCTTGTCAACGAGCATCGATTGGGCATTGTTGTATGACTCAAGATACAAGGATTTCAAAGGAAAGCTGAGGACAAGATGGCTAGGACCATATGTAGTGGAGAAATGTAATGACAATGGTTCAGTCATTATCAGGACCATTGATGAAGAAGCCATCCCCATGCTTGTCAACGGGCATCGATTGAAAATCTATAGGAAACCTCTTTCGAGGCAGGAGTTCATTGAAACTTTGGAAAAATTAGTGCTGGTAGTGGAGCAGAGCTCTGCCCTTATTCCACCCACACTTTGATCATAAAAAAAAAAAAAAAAAAAAAAAAAAAAAAAAAAAAAGAAGATCCTTGGGTGAAAACCTTTTTGAGGTGCCCAGGGCAGACAGTGAGGGTGAAAACCTCATGGAGGCACCCCAGTTGTCTCTAGAGAAATAAAAAATGTGGAATAAAAAGATCCTTGGGTGAAAACCTTTCTGAGGTGCCCAGGGCAGATAGCAAGGGTGAAAACCTCATTGAGGCGCCCTAGCTGTCTCATCAAAAAAAAAAAGAGAGAGAAAAAAAAAAAGAAAAAGAAAAAGGAAAAAAGAGAAGAAAAAAAAACAAAAAAAAAAAACAAAAACAACAAGAAAAAAAATAAATAAGGAAAACAGGACTAATCTCTTTGAAAATTGCAGGTTGCAGGGAATACATTGCAAGAAAAGAGGGGAGTACAAAACGAGGATAGGGGTTTGTACCAGGCTCCAGGACATCCTTTCAGACACCCCCTCCATGGCCACTCACCTCTCCTAGGATTTGGTCACATTCGGGTCAAGATTGGGCCTTCTACAGGAAGTTCTGGGCTTTCTACAGGAAGTTCCAGGCTTTTCTACAGGAAGTTCCAAGCTTTTCTACAGGAAGTCCTGAATTTCTACAGGAAACATCTTGTAGAAACTTTGGACGAGCCAAATTCAATTTTGAAAGGGAATCTGATGGTTGGGATCAGTTTGTTAGGCCTAAGGCCACACCTCTATGCAATCCAACACCATGTGGTGCCCTGCTCTATCTCTTGACACCTCTGTCACCCACCTGGTTATGTGTTCCTGCACAGTCATACAAAGAGCCCTGTTTTCCTCAAATTGAAAAAAAAAACCTTTTCCAAGTGACAAAACAAGCAGCTAGGGCTCGCACACTCTACCTGTTCAAGCTCCATCTAGACTCTTCATCAATGCAACCAGTCCTTGTCCGTAAAATGACCCTGCCTGTTTAGCCTACATCCTAGGAGGAGAAGCAGTTACAGGATACCCTACAGAAATCCTGTAGTAGCTGATCCCTCTGGAGCACACACTCTGGAAGCAGGGGCAGCTGAAATCCACACGGGAGATATGAAAAAAGGGCTCATCTTAAACGAGAACACCTCCTCGATAGCTGAGATCAGACAGAACCTATGCATGCAGTGGTTATCATTTAAAGATCAGGTTTCAAAGCCATGCATCCAACTTCAACAAATAAAAAATGGGCTCTAGCACCCGTGCACGAGGCAGCAGCGAGCGAGGCAGTAGTTCCGAGACCAAAGTCTATATAACGCGTCCACGGCCACGCAAGTAAGTGTCTAACCTTATTCATGAATTACATAAACCATATTTCAAGAAAACTGCATGCCTGTGAAAATGGTTGGATTGAACGAATTCGGTGGTCATTCAACTGGCCAACCTCAACTAGTTGCACTGCTTAGTGGGATCAGAATGAGCTCAGTTACGTTCAAACTCGCCAACGAGCTGTGTAGCCAACGTGTGGAGTGTCCAGTCAGTGAAAATCAGCAGACTGACAGTGGTGGCGGCGGTTAATGGCAGAGGGGAGGTAATGGCGGCTAGGTACATGTAGGAGAATGATGACCATGACGATGGATAATGGTTCCATCCGGCCACCTCACCCTCTCGCCACGAATTGCGCCGCAATTCAAAATGCTTGGCTGAAAGGCTCGCACGTCCGTTGTTCATTCACATTTGCAACGTCCTGGCCAAAGTACTCATCCTCTTCTTCCACAATTCGTTAACCCATCGTCCTCCTCCAAGCTTTTCGGCCTGTTTCGAAGTTATCCCGCATCCCGAGCTTGTTCAGAAGCGCATTTGCATCCTACAGAAGCTGGCAAGCATCCTACAAGAAGAAGTTCTACAGGAAGTACGGCACAGCCCCCTGGAACAGAGAAACCTGAGCTTTCCTTCGACAAATTTGAAGCTCCAGGAGAGGTAGGCTTGAAAAACAATTTCCCTGCATGGTATAGTTCAAAAGGTGGTAAACTGAACTGTCTGAAGTAGGGGTATTAGAAACAAGTCTGCTTGTGGGTCAAGAATAGCAGTTTGCCTGTGTAATTACATGGAATTTCTCAGACGACCTTGCGTCAACATTCTCCTCCAAGGTTCCTGTGAAAATTTCTCCTGTAGAAACGATAATGCACTGAGAGGGCTAGACTGTATATAAAAACTTGAAGTTGCACATATGTTGGAAAAAATTGAAGTGTTGTACCATGTCTATGGAAACAAAACTTCCCCCTCCATACACATACAGTGGAGTTTGGGCAACAAAAGCATTAAAACTAGGGAATTGGTGCAGAGTTAAAATATAAACACCTGAGAGATCCTTTCTCAAAGTTCAAAGGAGGAAAGCACATAAAACAACACTCCCCTTCTACTCAGAGCATTTAAACCGAACACTCTCACCATGCCAGGAGGGTTTATCAGAAAGAAACCCTCGGATTCCAGAAAATTGTGTGAACATCCCGCAGTAGTGGACCTCTTCACCCGTGCCAATTGGATGACCTTCTGTGATAAAATCCAGGGGCATGATGATGAAATAACAAAGGAATTCCTGATGTCTCTGCAACCTCAATTAAAAACACTGGCCACTGTAAATTTCAGAGGGTTGACCCTGCAGCTCACCCCTGAACTCATTAGTCAGGTCACTAGTCTGCCATTAGGGATACCCTGGAGCAAAGAGGAGAGAGCATTAGGCCAAAAAGCCAAGAAAGAATTCTTCCTACCAGAGGAACAGTTTGCAGAAGATAAGAACGGGGTAAGGAGGGCCAGTTTACATCCTCTGTGGAGCGAAGCCAGTCTCCAAATTATGAAATACATTACCTGTGAGGGGCGGTTCAGTATTGTTTACGGCTATCACTTCCGGTTGCTAAAGGAATTAAGAAATGGGTTGGATTTACCCCCAGAGCAGAAGTTAAGCATCCCCTACTTTCTCTTGCAATCATTGATTGAATGTGGAACAAAATTGTAGGAAGGGACACTGGATCAGGTAGCCCATCATGGGCTCATCAAGCTCCTAGTGGAAGATGCCCTCCATACTTATATTGTCCCCCTCTCCTGGGAAATTTTCCGCAGCATGTCCAGAGGTGACAATATAAGGATTCTAGCCGAGGAACCCACCTCATCCAGCAATGAAGAAAGGGAACACAGTGAGGCAAGAGAAAAAGCCAGTGGAAGGGAAACACAGGACAAACCACCACAGAAAGAACAAGAAGGGAAACAAGAAAGAGGCCAAGATGCTGAACCTAAAGCTATGGAAAGACCAATGGCACAAACACCCAGGGAGAAACAACTACAGGATAGAGCGAAAAGGACTGAAAAATCCCAACCAAGGAAGGACACGACCAAGGCAACCAAAAAGAGTTAAAAGGAAAGACCCATGCAACTAAACAGGCCACAACAGTTTCTACAGGAAGTCTGGTAATAGCTTCTACAGGAAGTCTGGAAACAGCTTCTACAGGAAGTCTGGAAACAGCTTCTACAGGAAGCCTCAAAACAGAGCAGAAGAAGGAGAAGTCTCCTGAGATTCTGGCTAGGGAGGTAGCAGCGGTGCTAGCTGCCTTAAGCACAACCCCAGACCAAAAAGGGAAGAAGGAAAGGGAGCCTTCTATGTATTTTAAGGCAAGAAGAAGCATGCGCATAAAGACTGGCAGACCCCAGTTACAGTCAAAAGAACCAATTACAGTTGTGGACACTCCAATTAAATAATAGGAAAGGTCTCCTCCAAAGGCATCCATCATCTATGAACGAGGAAGCCCGAAGACATCCACCTGGAAGGAAAAGGTTAAAATGATGGACACAAAAACCTCTCTACAGGATGCCGAAACAATTCTACAAGAAACACTGGCTAGGATGAAAGAGACCAAAGAGCTGGAAGAAAAGGCAACTACATCATCCCAGGAGGGGGAAAGGGCTGAGAAAATTGAGGAACCAAGCCCCCAGCCCAACCTGGGCTCTTACTATAACTTGCTAGAGGTGGGAAGGATGATCCCCCAAAAATTTGCAGTGCCACTCTTCTTTGCATTGGAGGAAGAGAGAGTAAGGACCCACACTTGGATGAAAATCGCCAAGTCCAAGGGTGTGGCAGATATAGGTCCCTTAGAGGAATAGCTCAAAGAGGCAAGGAAAGAATTGGCTTTGGTACGACATGTAGAAAGTAGCCAACGAGCTAAGTTACAAGAAGAAAATGAGAGGCTCAAACAACAGCTACAGTTACAGGGACACTTTATGGAAGATAGGCCCCACACCTTGGGAAAACAACAGCAACAGGAGGAGCCCACTACAGACAGAGAAACCACTGATGAACAACAAAAGAGATATGGGTTGTAGCCTGAGATTGAGGCACTGACTAGGAAGCTACAGGAAAAGGAATTGCAGGCAGCACAGCAGATACAGTCTCTAAAACAGCAGGTGTAAGAAAAGGAGGCCCAACTGGCCTGCATGGCCAGCTGGGTAGAGGAGGCAATACAGTGTAGACAACCTACCAAAACATATGCCTTATACCTCAAGGAACAATGGGTGCAGTTCCAGATCAACACTTTGGCCCAAAGGGGCATTACTCCATTCCAAAACTACCACTAATTCATGGCTTTATGTGACAACAGCTCATCAGAGGACAAAGCCAAGCTATCAGAGTTCTACCTACACAACTTGGACCTTCCCAACATGAACTTGTGGGACCCCAATGCTGTGCTAGGAGACGTGCAACTTATGGCCATGGCCTCTTGGCTAAATCATGAAGAAAAGAGAGCAGTAGAGGTGCGAAATGTTATGGACAGGGAGTTGAACGAACCATTAATGATAAGAGCAGAGCTGGAGGATCCCTCAGCATTGATATACACCCACCAGCACTTGGCAAATAACTCCCGGGCTCTACCAAATTACACTGACCGTCAAGCCCAAGCCATAGCCCATTTTGAGGACATGGAGAGGCTGTTGGGGAAAGACTGTGTTCATGCCTACACCTGGAGGTGGAACACACTGCCCCACAACCTAAAGATTATAGAATACCACACCCCAACAAGGATGGCAGAGGCATTGGCAAGAGTACCCCTCTACAAACAGTCCATGCAGAATCTTCAGGCCAGCTGGATCGGCTTGAAATTTAGTCCTCCCTTGCTTTTGGGGCTGCTAGAAGGAGTCAAGGAAGAGGAAGAACACAGGCAGTGGGAAGAAGTGGAAAGCAAAGCAGGATTTCATGACCGTGAAGAAGATATCACTTCAGAGGCTTGGGATGTGAGGGAGACAGTCAAGGCTATCAAGGATGATGAGTTGGATTAGTTGCTCGAGGACGAGCAACCCATTTAGCAGGGGGGTGATGATGAGCCCCGGAATTGGTAACTTATTGGTCTCATTTTGCCTAATTGTTCTTGATCAATCCACCATTTTTCATAGTTTATGCATGTTTTTTTAGTATGTTTATGTTAATTGAACGAATGAGGGTGGTCACTTTACCAAGAAGGCTAATACGTGGTTATTTCAGGTTTTTGGACAAATTTTGGAACAAATCCAAGCAATTATGAGCTAGATGACAGCCAAGCATGAAGGAACAAGGGTGAGGATTCGAAGGGAGGATGTCTCTGGCATTAAATGTCCCTTCCTCGAAATCTCCACCCTCAACTCGGAGCTCAACAGGCCACCAAAACGAATCCTAAAGGCAGCCAAGCAGTTTGGTGAAGAGTGACTGTTTACTGGAAGATGGAGCAGCCGAGTCCCTTGAATTAAGGAGGGATGCTGAGGCCCTCGTAGGCATAAATAGGAAGGCTTTCAACCTTCGTAGTTTACTTCTTGGAGTGTTGTTATTTTGCACTAAGGTGCTATTATTTTCTCAGCTCATTTTTGTAGCTGTTGTGGTGTAGCTTTCTTATGAACATGGCTATTTTTGAGTAATGAAAAGCTACTTTATGGGCATCAGTTCTGAGTTTCTTTAGGAGCTTGCAGCTCTTGGAGTTGGGCCCAACCCAAGTGCCAAGGCTTCCTTCATGTATTGTTATTTGTTTTTATGTCTTTGCAAAATATTTTTTGTTAAGTAGATCAACATCTTGCTGGTTACATAGGTCATGGTTGATGATTAGATAGGCTTTTTATGTTCAAATTTAGTTGATAGATTAGTAATAGGAAAGATCTATAGAAAAAGGCCATCAAGCACCTCTGATCTCACCTCTCCCTCAGTGGGATCGTGAGTTGGGACAAAGGTGACATTGCTGCCAACAAAAACACTGTCTTTGCTTCACCATGCAATTAGTAGTGTTGGATTCTTAGTTGTCGAACTTGATATCAGTTTTGATTGCATGCTTAGGGTTATGATTACATAGTCACATAGTTATTTCATCTGATTCCATTTGTAGTTAAACTTTTGTTCCATTTCTCTGCTGTTGTCTAGGTCAGAATAGACTAACGTAACTAGGTCTTTGATTTTCCAAGTGTTTGATTGTCCAGTTTGAAAAACAACTTGTAGAGCACCTGTTATCCTTCTTTAGCTGCCCATACTCCATCAACTCCACCTGCTCCATCCTTCACTTAGAACCCTTACCTTACGTTTTCCTCATTCGCTTACTTTGCCATGATTCCCATCTTCTTGTGCAACATCACTTCATCCCTCCTTGAACAAATCTAACCATCCGCGCCACTCCTCAACTCCATCCACCAAGCCCTGAACCTCATCACACCCCTATCTCACCTCCCTACTCATTCCTCCACCTTTTTCCCTCCATCATTTCTCCAAAATCCCATTTATGAACATCCTGTAGAAAATTACAGACATCCTGTAGAAATTTCAGAACATCTTGTAGAACCCCTGCAGACTTCCTGTAGAAGCTCACGAAAGCGGTTTCCTGGAAGCCAAACCCTGTGAAACTCTCAGGAAGGGTGCTAGGGACCCCTTAGGCCCTCTCTGAACCTTCCCAACCTCCTGGAAGCATTTTCTCTCACTGATCCACCTTTGCATAGTCAAAAACAGTGAAAGCACATGCATGATAAATCTGACAACTTAACCAAAAATACAAAAAGATGTTTTCTTTAGATAGAAGTAGCTTGGACACATGTATTTTACCTTCCTAGAATTAATGGCATCTCTTTTAGTAGCTTTCATTCTCTTTTTTCGCATCAGTAGGGTTAGCTGGTAAAATTAGGGTTTGCTAGGGTTTGCCTTCCCTTTCAACTTTTCAGTTTCCTTCTGCAAGTAGATTAGCTTCCTTCGAGTTAGCTTTCATCCATCAGTTAAAAAGCTTCTTCTCAGAGCTCATAGAAGTTGGCTTAAGCCCCTAGCGGACTTGTGCCAACTGACCAAGTGACAGCTGCGACAAGAGCTAGTACTTGTGCATACAGCACCGTCACTTCCAAGTTTGTTACGAATTACCGGGTTGATATAAAGTAAAGAAGGGAGTCCCAGGAGTTGCAGCAATATTGCTGCAATACTGGAGCCCACCAGCTATGTGTCTTAGGAACACCTTTCCTTTACTAAAGACAACATCGTAGCCTTTGTCCTCCAACATCGTGACTGATACCAAGTTCTTCTTCAATCCAG
>APFE030645524.1:0-15897 GCA_000404065.3 Pinus taeda
CCAAATTTGACACCACCAAAAACTACATTTGAACCAATTCTCTGCTACACTACACATGAAATGTCCAAGCTTATTTCCATTGGACTTTGCTTCCTGTAGTTTTTCATCTAAAGTTTGTTTGATGGTTTTTGTTGTCCTCATACCTGAGAAGGTTGTTTCCATATGTTATTTAAATTATTATCCACAAACATGCAACAACTTCACATACTCTTTTATACTAATTTCCTCTAAGCAGCTCTACTATCCGCCAATCCCCTTTCCAGAACTATAACTCAACACCCCGAAAAATCTATCTTGTTATATTCATGAGTCATTCATTGTAAGTATATACATGTTCTTGAAACATATTCTATCCTAGTGAAATTCTGGATGGTTCACCCCTGTTCCATTTACTTCCCTCTATTCCATATATCTCTTAGTATTTTACTAAGAATAATTTTTGTTACGACTATGAGTATTATCAAAATGAGACATTCCTAGTTGCAGCCTCTTTCATGCATTTTTATCAAGCCTCACCATTGTTGTTAAAACTGCAAATATGCTTTACTAACTTGGAGGAACTTGAGTTGCCACAATATTTGGGTACTTGCATACCTCACTCTTCGGGTTTATTTGAATCTGTCACCCATTTTCATTGAGTCATTGCCCACTCACTCTTAAAATATGCCTTAGACCTTTTAATACATTTTCTGCACATAAGCTTTTGATAATTTTATTTAAAAAAATGTGTTTTGGAAACCATATAGTTTATAAATGTATTCAAAGAATTCTCTTCCTGGAAAGAGAAAGTATAAAGATAGGTATATTTTACTAAACAAGATTTTACAATGTGAAAAAACTAATAATCATGGATAATAGTGATACATTAGTCAACAAATTGCCTACGAATTAATATATCCCATGATTAATATGATCAAGCATAGTCAAAATGGGTACCATGGTCAACTATATTCACCATAGTCACGAGGTTTACCAAGTTGAGCTAGGTTTATTATTTTTACTTGGTTGAGCTAGGTTTACTAGGTTAACCTATGTTTATTAATTTTACACTTTAACCATTGTCAACCATGGTCAACCATGATTTACTAAGTTGACCTATGTTGACCAATTAACTAGGATGACCTATGTTTGCTAGGTTCACCAATGTTTATTACATTTACACTATTTAATATTTATTAGGTTGACTATATTTAATATGTTTATTAGATTTATTAGGTTCACATAGATTTAATATTTTTTTCTTTAATTTTTTTTTGAGAGGAGGCCGATATGCATTTCTATCTATTCTCATAGCTTCAGCTACAACTTCTCTAGCGCATGCAGAGTTGATTTGAAAATCATTAGCCTTTAAAATCACATCATAGCCTTGATCACACATCTGAGACACACTAAGTAAATTATGTTTTAGCCCATCGACATATAAAAACACTTTTGGCTTTACCTCTCCCATTGGACAGACAAATAACTCATTTTCCAACAGTCTTCTGAGGTGCATTATTACCAAAGTTCACATTAACAATTTCTGGTAGTTTCCATGTCAAAAACTTACTTCTATCTCCTAACATGTGCATTGAACAACCACTATCCACATACCAATGAATGCATTCATTCTAAGCATACAAAACAATGTTACATTTCTCTGTGTTTTCCTTTTCTTTCCATACTTGAGACTCCTCAATAGCATGCTCAATAACTAGTTCATGATCTTTATTCTTGAGTTTGCATGTTATGAAACCAACTCACAAAAAGATAGAAAATATAGATCAACGCATTAGCAGCAACCACATCAGCATAATCAACATCCCATCCCACTAGCGAGGCCATAAAATGGATTCAATATATGGAAGATATTTCCATTCAAAAAACACATATTAATAAGTTCAAAGAGAAAGTGAAGAGCTTGGAATGACAGGATCCACTAGCTAGAAAAGAATTCTCACTAAAGAAGCCTTTGACCCAAGCAAAGCAACATTTGGGCCAATATCATTAACTTAGTTAATGATATTTGGCCATCTATACAGGTAATATTGAACAGAATGATTTAGTGAAGGAAGCGAGTGAGGCAATTCAAAAGGTAAAAGCGGATCTTGTGGAGAAACCAAAGGAAGCCTCTAAAGTAATCAAATTTCTAAATTCCAAAAACAAGTATGAATTAGAGGAGCTTGGGATAACTCATAGAACAGAGACCATTATAGAAGTAAATAAAGTTATCGCCAAGAGAAATATGACGATATAGCTTGAGGAGAAATGTCAAATCATGGAACTTGCGGTAAACAGGTTTTTTGACAAGTTTGAAGTATTGAGACAGAAGGGTCTCCCTAATACTTTGGTAATAAATGATAATCTAATGACACATGAAGACTATGATAAGAAGATGGTAGAATTAGCTAGAGAAACTTTCAACAGCTCATCCATGAGAGATGTGCCAACAGGAAAAGTGCTCCTCTAGACTTTCAAAAACTTCTTTTACCTCGAGCATGAGGTAAATCACCTGTTTGTGAACAAGCCTAGATTTGCCAAATATATAGAAGCAGATGAGATTTATTGGAGGATGATGAAGATCAAACTCCGAGATGGAGAAACATGGGAAAAATGGTGTGACATACTATAAAGGATGAAAAAAGAGAATCAGGTGAATGACAAGCAGGTGAAAGGAGCAGACAACGTGAAAGAGAATCAGATCTAGTAACAGCAAGCAAATAAAAAGGAACAAATTTCAATAAGTTAAAAAGGTGTCGCTACCCTTGTATAAATATATTTATTTTCCTAAAATAAATCCTAGTTAGTTGACAAGATATTTTTGTAAAAGTATTGTATAAATGCATCTTCCATTTGAAGTATTAGGGGGTGGATTTCTGAATATTTCTGTAGCTGACTAATCTATTACCTTATGGTTATTGTACCAACTTCTAGTTGACAGACAAAAAAAGCTAGAAAGAGACTTCTTTACAGGATTCATGTGTTGAGTTATCCGAGTGAAGTACAAATTTCATTTGTTCATGTTATTTTTCTAAAGTATTCCATAAACTCATATGTGCTCTAAAATCTAAATGTTATAACTAGAATTTTACTACAGAACTTGCTTAAATATTACTCTTTGTTTTTACTGTTATACACTTACATGTTTTCTTCTGATATCTGGTTTGGAGAATTCTTAATTGCCCTCTGATCCTGATTGATCTTCTTCATCCTTATTCAGTATCTGGTCTGAGAAATTCTTAAATGCTCCTTTATCCCGATTAAAAAATCATTTCACCATCCAACCTTGAGATCTCATATTTCTCACCTATCTTGCCCTGTAACATTTTCTTTATGGTCTGTTGTTGTTTTTTTTTCAAATCCATATTGACTCAGCCCAATGGAAAATGAAAAAGTACATATTCATCTAAGTCATTAATTCCACCAACTCAACCAAAACCAACCTAAATCAATCATACATAACTAGCCTAAAATCCTATTAGTAAACAAAGTTAAATCATACAAAGAGAGCCCTCGCTGAGTTTAGGAAGTCTAGATCCTAAGCTCCAAAGTAGGTTTGGGAGTGATAACATGGTGGCGGCCATACTAGGGCACTTGGTCCCTAGTTAAAATCAATCTTAGAGGGAAACAATTTTCCTCATTTTTCACATTAAGGTGTTAAAGGATTGCTTTAAATCAGCATTATAAGTCAAAGCTCTGGCTTCTAAAAGAACATATTATAGCAGGGCTCATCCTAATCCACAACCTGCTATAATTGTTGATGATCCTCACAGAATTTTAAGAAAAGCTAAAAAGCTAGAAAGTCAAGGAATTGTTAATCAGTTAAACAAATCAATTTTACTTCCTAAATAGTTATCGAGCTTAGAGGATATTAAATTTGACTTATCATTTCAGCATTTTTTGTTTCGTACCGAATCTTAAAATTCAGTCTATGAAAAACTTTTGAAAAACTTCATGAGTTAACCTCCACTTTGATGAATTAACCCTCTCCAGATATTATCTAAATATGAGAAAATAAGGAGATCTCCTAGTGAACCTGTCCAGGATTACTGTACTAGGTTTAACAACATTTACAATGCAACTCTAGTGAATATTAGACCCCCTCCAGACCTTGCCCTAGTTAAATTTCCAAATGGTTTTGATGTTGACATGTCCTATCAATCAAGAAAAAGAGACATTGCAACTTTAGAAAAAATGAAAAGTGATGCAGTTAATGTAGAAGCTAACTTATTGGCTAAAATAGTGAGGATGAGGAATGAGAGGAGAGTTACCACTAAAGAAGAACCATCCACTTCAGATGTTAAGATAGATAGTTTAGCTAAAAGTGTAGAAAGTTTAATGGATAGATTAGAGAATATGGAAAGAAAGCCTCAGTGGGAAAATCGACAAGGACCCCAAATTAGGAACCCCAACTTTAGAAAAAATCCTAATACTGGAAAATTAAGAGAAGTTGTACCCGATCAATAGGTTAGACCACCATTCTAGGAGAATTATGCTAAAAGTTCACAACAACATGAAGAAGACTAGGACACCTAGATAAACTGGATGGGACTAAACGATGAGGATTCCATTTTTGTTAATTAGGAAGAACAGGAATTGCACATGTTACAACAATTACAATTAGAGTTTGGAGATTCCTTTGTCTACAAACAAGGCTATGAATAGTGGAAGCTCCTGCGACCAAGATCCTACAAATTTTACCTAGAGAAGCTCACGAGGCTTCTAGCCCAAAGATTGTGGACATAACATCAACTGCAACTCAAACTTCAGCTACACCTCAAATTTCAAATGCAACTCAAACTGTTCGAAACAAGAAAATTGAAAACAAAACAGTTGGCATACAAACTGAATTACCTAGTGCTAATCGAGAAGACAAGAATACACAAACCACAATTGCTAAGAATGAAATCATTCAATTAGGCAAAATTCAAATACATTTCAATGTCACAATTCAGTTAGCCAAATTGAAATTACCAGTTCATTTAGCAAAGCTCGTAAAAAATGAATCATACAAAGCACAAATAACTAAAACACTAAACATAGGTGAAGGTGAAGACGATGTAAACCTTAATGATGATCAACCTGAGTTGTTATTTGGTCCAGAAGTAAATGGAAAAAATCAACAAGGGGATATCCCTCCATTCTATATTAGATTAAATGTTCATGATAAAATCCTACATAATGCTATGTTAGATTACTCAATTCAAATGTCTTGGCCTCATTAAATATATGTGTGTAACTCTAGTCCAGTGCCCAACAAAGAGTATTGTTATGGATATAGTAGTTGTTGATATCCCAGCCAAGCATGGTATGTTGTTATCTCGCTCATGGGGAGAAATGTTACAAGGGTCATTGCAATTAGACATGTCATATGCTACCACTTCTATATTTGGTCAGCAAAGAATGCTTTACAGGGAGACCTTGATGAAATACATGGTAAGTAGTTCAGAAAGACCACCAAATTACCCTATTTATTCCATGCATTTTGATATGGACTCATTTATCTTATATAATTCAGACAATGGAAGGGATAAAATCACACATGTAGAAGGAAAACACAAAGAAAATGATAGTGAAAACATAACACATGAATCTCTATGGCATTTAGATTTTGATGGCTCTATAAATAGATTAGGAGCAGGAGTTGGAGTATGGATCTATAATTTAGAAAATGATCATTCAGAAGGACATGCTTTTAGATTAAATTCAAATGAACTAACAACATGGCAGAGTATGAAGCGTTAGTTCTAGCCCTTCAAATTGTAAGAAAACTAGGAGCTAAAATAGTTTCTATCATGGGAGAATAAAAACTCATTGTAAAACAAGTCAAGGGTTAGTACATTACTAATAACCCTAGACTTAGTTGTTATAGAGAAACCATCCTAGACTTGATAAATTGTTTCCTTGAAATTGATTTTGTTGTCATTCCAAGAAAGAAAAACATGCAAGCTCATCGATTAGCCACTTTTTCCAGCACATGCAGGTTACCCTTGTAGCCAAATCATCAGTACAGAGCTGAGGTAAGACATAGACCAACCATACCTCATAATTTAAAGTATTGGCAAATTTCTTCATATGACAATCAAATTTGTGATTTTATGATTTATGAAGGAGAATTTCGAAATGGTAATATAGACAATGACTATACATCATATTATACCACAAACAATGAAATAGATGTAAATAATGCGAATAAGCTACATCCAACTAAATTCACCAAACTAGAAATAAAACAACTGGAGAGAGTTGAAATTGAGGAATTAATGAGTGATGAATTTGAAGTTTTGAACCTCAAAGATGACTTTTTGCATAAGGGATTAGCCCCAGTGGAAGACCTCTTTGGGTCTAATGATGTTGCTAAAAAACCTAACATGGAGCCTCTAAGGTCAAATATAGAAGAATGAAACATAGGAACAAAAGAAAATCCTAAGCTTATCAAGATATCCAAGACACTACCCCAGCTCAAAAGCTGAAGTACACTAACTTGTTTAAAGAATTCCAAGATGTCTCTACCTGGAGTTATGAAGACCTCAAGCCTAATGATACCAGCATTATCCAACATAAGATACCAATTAAATAAGATCAGTAACCCTTTAAACAAAAGCTAAGGAGAATTAACCATGTTCTTATGCCATTAATAGAGAAAGAAGTAAAATGATGTATGATGCTCAAATCATAGCACCCATCAGATATTTTGATTGGGTCTCTAATTTATTCCCCACCAAAAATAAAACATGAAAAATCAGACTCTATGTTGATTTCAAAAACTTGAACAAAGTATCATTGAAGGATAACTATCCCATGCCTAAAATGGATCACATTCTCGAGAGGGTAGTAGGGTCATCCATAATTTCATTACTTGATTTGTTTTCTAGATACAATGAAATCTTAGGTCAACTTGAAGATCAAGTAAAGATTGCGTTCATCACTACCCGGGGAACTTTCATGTATTTGAAAATGCCCTTTGGATTAATGAATGCTAGAGAAACATTCCAAAGAGCCATGGACATAGCCTTTTCAAAGAAAATCCATGAATTTTTAGTCATATACCTAGATGATATTACAATGTTTTCCAAGTCAGATAATGAACATCTAGATCATCTCAGTAGAGTATTCATAAGATGCAGAAAGTTTGGCATATCATTAAACCCTAAGAAATCACTTTTTGGATTAGAAGAAGGAAAACCCCTAAGACACATAATTTCAAAAGAGGGTATTAGAATTGATTTAGCTAGAATAGAAGCAATCCTAAACATCAGCCATCCTAGGAACATTAAAGAATTGTAATCATTCTTAGGTAAAATAAATTTTCTTAGAAGATTCATTTCTAACTTAGCAGAACTAATTAGATATTTGAATAACATGTTAAAAAATGATTCAAAACTTAAGTGGACAGTAGAGGCTAAGTAGTCTTTTAAAGCAATCAAATAAGCGCTAACTAAAACAAGTGTCCTCATAATTCCTATTTTAGCAAACACTTCATAATTTTTTCATTTTCTTTGGAGCACACCATTGTAGCAGTCTTGTTGCAAAAGAATGATGAGGGTTATGAGATACCCATCGCTTTCTTCAGTAAATCTTTGAGAGATGCTACATTAAAGTAAAATATAATGGAAAAACAAGCCCTCGCTTTAGTGAAAGCCATAAAGGATTTTAGAGTATATATTATATACTCTAACATAATAGCATATGTTCCAAACTCAGTTGTAATGGACATTCTAACTCAAAATGGGCCTGATGGAAAAAGAGGCAAATGGATTAAAGGCCAAGGTTAGGCCAAACTCATAGCTGAATTGAATTGTCAAGCCTTAGACATAAATTTCATTATTGCCATAAATGATTAGGAAGAAATGGTGACTCCACAAATTAGTTAAGCTTTCATAGATTCACCCTGGTATGTGACATTATTTTCATTTTACTCAACCTACAAGCTCATCCCGGTTTATCCAGAACTAAAAGTAAATTCCTAAAAATGAAAGCAATGAAATATTGTATCTTAGATAATGTTTTATTTTGGAAAGATAATGGTGGCATTTTGTTAAATTGTTTATTAAAAGATGAAGCTCACAAAGTCATGCAAGAATTTCATGCAGGGGATTGTGAGGGACACCTATACTGGAAAACAACTGCTGATAAGATTTTTAAGGGCAGTTTTTTTTACTAGCCCACCCTTTTTGTATATGTTCGAAAATATGTGACCTCCTGTCACAAATTCCAAATATTTGAAGGCAAGAATAAACTCTTACCATTACCCCTCAAACCTATCTCAACAGAAATGCATTTTCTACAATGGGGTTTAGACTTCATTGGGGAAATTCACCCACCCTCCTCTGCCCAGCATAAATGGATTTTGACAGCCACTCACTACTTCACCAAGTGGATAGAAGCCATCCCTTCTAGACAAGCCACATATTATGTATATGTATATATATATATATATAATCAAAGGACCAAAAGAAAGAAGATAAAATAGATATGAAACAAAATTGTGTGCAGCTTGTCCAAAATGCCACAATTCATGATGATCACATAGTTCAATCTTGATTAGTCATGCTTAAAATTTTATGTCAAAATAGTTAGTGAATAAAGATCTGACCAAACCATTTAATCTTACCAAATCATTAGTTAGGTAGAGAATAAAATGAGCTCATGAGTTTAATCTGAGCCATTGGAAGATATAAGGTTAGAAATATGTTAGTTTTCTTAGCAAAAGAAAATAAAAAGGGTCACCCAATAAAGGAGATAAAAAATGCTAGGGTAAACAAAGGGTAGGTAAAATAGGTTTTGTAATGCATAAGGTTGCTAACTCAAATGCACCTTGAACATGCTCAATCCTATGTTTCATGAGGAGGAGGAATTATCAATGAAGGAGGACATTCACAAAAGTTATATATTACTTTGGGTATTTACCCAAAAGTTCTATATAATATTAGTCCTAAATATTAAAGCTCATTCACTAATTTCCCCTCATTCACTAAACCCCTTACATGCCTATTTTATTAATTTCCCCCCATTCATTTTCCCTTCACATTCATTCCCTAAGTTATTTGTTTCATAACTTACCCCTTTTTACATATTCCCTTCATTAACCCTTCATTACTTTTCATTCCCTAATATTGTTCCCCTCCTAGAACCCCTTGTTCCTTTGAAAATGCCTTTCCCCTTTACTCACTCCGCTTGATAAAGTTTAATTAAAAGACTTCTTTTAATTAAATTTAACCCCCACTTCATAACTCCCCAGCCCTAACATATATTATTAAACCTATCATACCCCTCTGCATAAAATATCCCTAGGTCCCACCTATCATAACCCCTTATCTCTTCCATCCATCCGATCGTTATTTGTCAGATATAACACCCAATAAGCATTTTCGCACCCCCAACATCCGACCTTTAGAACAAAGGAAAGGTTGTGAAATGGGTGGTTTTACCAATCCCCTCCCCTGCCACGCGGCGCCACCACATTGCATCGCATCCCCAAGCCCCAAACTAGCATACCACCTTTACGTGATGTGATAAACTATCAAACTGCCTCCAAGCATTGTGCGATAAACTACCATGCTAGGTAATTAACCGTTGTGCTATGAGAAAACCTACTAATTCCCAAAGAAGGTGAAGTAACAAAAACCCTGAGAATTTTTTATTTCACCATTGTCACTGAACTTGTGAGAAAAGACCAAAAGCTATCACCAACCTGAAACAGAGCCCCTGCTACCACCTGGTCCCCTGTGCAACTGAAATTCACTACTTTCTAGGTTATTCTAGTACTCTGCTCCATCAATTGAACTCAAAAATTGATAAATTAAACCCAATTAATGGATTCTCAGAGTGTTCTAATTGTAAACCCTCTTGAACCCTCAGAAGCAGATGTCGAACACCTACCCTTGGCCGATAAAGACTATAAAATTATTTATACAATGACATATTCCAACCTTTTGGAGCTCCACTGTTGGAGCGATGACAAACACACTCACTAGGCTGATGATATCCATCTATGGGAGTCAAACTTTCCTAAATTCATATTACCACAGACCTACCAGTTCCCTAAATTTATCAGACTATGAAAAAAAACTATTTTCCAAATGAAAGAGCCATAGTCACCCTAGCCCAAGAAATCCTATTTACTGTCACTGCTCAATCTATCAATCA
Organism: Pinus taeda; assembly: GCA_000404065.3. Taxonomy (NCBI): domain Eukaryota; kingdom Viridiplantae; phylum Streptophyta; class Pinopsida; order Pinales; family Pinaceae; genus Pinus; species Pinus taeda. Next base: position 10,129 of record APFE030645524.1, read on the forward strand.
AATGCTGCAAATTCAACCACAACTAGAGGGAGTTCCCTTCTCCATTGAAACCCTTACTGAGCTTTACCCAAACCTAGACTTTCCTAAGAGGTATCAAATCTTCCAAACCTTCCTCCCTGAAACAACTCAAATTCCTAAAAACAACCCACCATACCCTACTGTCATGTTCCCAGAACAAACCAAGAAAATTGTTACCATGTTATCTTGTATATTAGGATACTTTACTGATGAACATTTAGATGAACCCATCCTAGGTTTCCTCTCTATCTTTAGCCCAAACCAGCCTCCTTCTATAACCTTCAACTTTTCCCAATTCCTAGCAAACACGATGCATGTCACCTAGTAAAGCTTCCAGAAGAAGGAGCCTTCGAATATTCCTCAGTTTTGTTCCACATGTTTTTATATTTTCAATCAAAAAGGTTTGCAGTCATCCTCCAAACACTGGACACAGAGGGTAATCCCCAATCCATTGTCTTGTGGATAGCCTTGATCAGAAAGGATTCCACAGAACTCAGTTACAAAGACTTCATTGATTGATTGGTTTATTTATTTATCTAGTTGTTAATATGCTAAGTAGTAACATTCATCCCAAAACCAGTGAAGATATAAAAAAAGGTATTATACTTATCAAATCAAAGTAAAATAAGAGATTGGTATTTATACCAGAACCATACAGAAATCAGAGTATATGGAAGCCAAGTAATTCCATTCAAGCTTCCCAAATACCTCCCAATGAGGATATCTACTTTGGAATACATCAGAAAAGTCTTGAATTATGATGAGATCCATTTCCTCTCGGCCAAAAAGAAAACCCAATTCAAGATTAAAAACCAAATAGGGCCTTTCATATGTAACCATAGAAATTTTGGAAAGGAAGAAGACAGATGTTTACAAGATTTGAAGCTCAACAGTAGTTTCAAATGGTAGTATGACCCTTTGGGTATCATAAGCAATCTAAGATTCAAATTCAAATTGACCTCTTTCATTCATGAACAAAAACCTGAAATGGAAAGGTAATCCAACCAGTTAGAGTGGCTGGAAACCACTTTAGAGGAGGTGGATAAACAGGTTGATACTAGTTCCATCCTGCATCCTCCAGACCCACAAGACAAAATTTCAAAAGGGCTAGAGAAGAAGGATCCTAATCAGCTGAAACCACCTCTAATACTAAATTTACACTTATGAGTAGAAACAAAACAAAGCTAAATCTAGTAATCGAGTATGGAAATACATTTGAAGCAGAAACATAGATTATCATGAGGGTGATTCACCCTCAACACATGTAGAAGAAACATCTATGCCCTCATCTTCTATTGCACAGATCATGAAAAGTAAGAATAATGTAGAAGTTTCATCATCTAGAAAAACAGTGGACAAAGAGAAAGATATCATGGAAAGTTACAAAGAAATTAAAATCATAAATGAGGCATTAAAAGCTACAATATGTACACAATACTCGAAGCAAACTCTGAGTGATCAGATTAGGTTACTTTTAGCTTTTGGCCTAAAAACTAGGAGGATGCAGATGACCTTCTTATAACCAGAGGTAAAGGCCCCAAAAACATCAGAATATTACAAGAAAACAACCTTTGAAATTCATGCTCAGGATGTGCATCCAATTGACTAGATTGAATTTCATAAATAGGAAGGAGAAATGATATATTCAACCATGACACAAAAGATCTAATTTTCCAGAAATTGAAGAAGTCCCTTGAAAATGTATAGTCACAGTTAAAGCTGGAAAGGGCCTCATCACAAGCAAAGGACAATAGGATTAAGTCACTAGAAGATTTGGTAATTGAAATTAGCTATAATCCAACTGATATCAAGGAAGCAGAAGAACTCATTAAAAAGAAAAATGCAAACATAGATACACTCAAAAAACGGCTAAAGCTACCAACTACTAAACATCCACAAACCAAGGAGATTTTTGAGACACTTAATCAAAAGGATGAGATGATGAACTTAATCATCTAGTTGACAAATCAACTAAGAGAAATGGAGACATAAATAGATAAAATGGTACAGGAGAAACAAGCTAGCAAAGAAGCAGTTCCTATTACTCTTATTCCCATAGGAGCTACAGCAACAACCACATCAAGAAAATCAATAGCCCATCCCACTGATGAGGCCAGAAAATTGATTCAAGCTATGGAAGATATGTCCATTCAGTCAACACATATTAATAAGCTCAAGGAGAAAGTGAAGAGCTTGAAAGATGAAAATAAATTAGCAGAGGTAATGCATCAAGATCAGAAACAATAAGATAATAGATTGAATGACATGATCCACTAGCTAGAAAACGAATTGTCACTAAAGGAGAATTTGGCCCAAGCAACATTTATGGGCCAATATCATTAACTCAATTAATGATATTTGGCCATCTATACAATTAATATTTGAACAAAAATATTTAGTGAAGGACGCTAGTGAGGCAATTCAGAAGGTAAAAGTAGATCTTGGGGAGAAATCAGAGGAAGCATCTAAAATAATCAAATTTCTAAATTATAAAAACAAGCATGAAATATAGGAGCATGGGATAATTGATAGAACGGAGACCATTCTAGAAGTAAAGAAAGTTATTTCCAAGAGAAATCTAATGATACATCTTGAGGAGAAATGTCAAAACATGAAACTTGCAGTAAACAAGTTTTTCGACAAGTTTGAAGTATTGAGATAGAAGGGTCTGCTTAATGCTTTGGTAATCAATGATAAACTGATGAAACATGAAGACTATGGTAAGAAGATGAAGGATGTAGCTAGAGAAACTTCCAACAGTTCATCCATGAAAGGTGTGCCCATAGGAAAAGTGCTCCTTTAGACTTTGGAAAACTTGTTTTACCTCTAGCATGAGGTAAATCACCTGTTTGTGAACAAGCCTACATTTGCCAAATATACAGAAGGATATGAGATTTACCGAAGGATGATGAAAATCAGACTCCTAGATGAAGAAACATGGGAAAAATGGTGTGACTTACTATAAAGGATGAAAAAAGAGAATCAGGTGAATGACAAACAGGTGAGAGGAGCAGACGGTGTGAAATAGCAGACAACGTGAAAGAGAATCAAATCTAGTAATAGCAATCAAATAAAAAGGGACAGATTTCAATCAGTTAAAAAGGTGTCACTATCTTTTTGTATAAAGATATTTATTTTCCTAAAATAAATCCTAATTAGTTGACAAGATATTTTTGTAAAAGTATTGTATAGATACTTCTTCCATTTGAAGTATTAGGGGGTGGATTTCTGAATATTTCTGTAGTTGACTAATCTACTACCTTAGGGTTATTGTACCAACTTCCAGTTGATAGACATAATAAGTTATAAAGGGAATTCTTTACAAGATTCATGTGTTGAGCTATTTCAGTGAAGTACAAATTTCATTTGTTCATGTTCTTTTTCGAAAGTATTCCATAAACTCATATGTGTTCTAAAATGTAAATGTTATAACTGAAATTTTACTGCAGAATTTTCTTAGATATTACACTCTACTTTTACTGTTAAACATTTATATTTTTTCTTCTGATATCTAGTTTAGATAATTCTTAATTGCCCTCTGAGCCTGATTGATCTCCTTCATCCTTCTTTAGTATCTCGTTTGAGGAATTCTTAATTGCACCTTGATCCTGATTGAAAAATAAATTCATCATCCATCCTTGATATTTGATATTGCTCACCTATGTTTCCCTGTAACATTTTCTTTATGGTTTGTTGTTGTTCTATTTTCAAATCCATATTGACTCCACAGCCCAATGGAAAATGGAAAAGCACCTATTCATCTAAGTTAGTGATTCCACCAACTCAACCAAAACCAACCCAAATCAAGCATACATAAATAGCTTAAAATCCTATAAGTAAACAAAATTAAATCATACAAAGAGATCCCTATCTGAGTTTAGGAAGGCTAGATCCTAAGATCCAAAGTAGGTTTGTAGTTACCTCTCATATTGCTTTTTAACACATTGAAGAACCCTTGGAAATTTTGGAGAGATAACTATTAACATATTATATAAGTTTGAAGAAATTATCACAGGAAATTAAATTTTATGAATGAACTCTTTTACAATGTTGTTTTTTCTCTATAAATAACCATGGAAGTGTATCTCATTGTTCATCACCATGTAATCAATCACATATTTCATTGCAGATTGCCTTACTCAAAATCATTACAAATTTTGAATTCATTTCCTTGTCATTCCTTCCATCAAATATTCTCAGTAATGTTTTTGTTACATTCTTCCCAATATGCATTGCTCCAAAACAAATGATCCATTTGTACGCTTTTATAGTAGCGCAACCTACTAAATTCTACATTGTAAATTTTCATTCCTTCTCGAACTCCATTAACACCTTGACATCCTTGATGAAATGAAAATGAAATCATAATAATAACAATTATATACATTAAATAGAATAGATATAAAAATTGTAGAACATTATATATGCTACATAAACTAATTGCTTACTTGATGATTTATATAATATTCCAACTTCCATAGTTAAGGAGTCATTCTTTGTTGTTTTATTGTAGTCTCTTCTTTCCTATTGAAAATATAATTTTCAATAGTTTTATACATATGGTTCTTAGAGAGGGAGTGGTTGTACTCATGAAAATCATTCTTGCGTAAGCACCTTGAATGACAATATTTCATTCTAGGACAATAAATTGGACATGCAAATTTACCCTTTTCTTTGGATACTTACAAGATATGGATTAATTTTAGTGTGAATTATATACCAAGGAATTATTTAAAAATCATGGATTATTTTTTCATAATATTATATACTAGAGAAATGCATGTGTACATTAGATGCCCCATAAATGCTTTAGACCTATGAAAGAATCTATTGTAGATTTAAGGTTTCCATGGAATTGAAATTGTCTTTCCCTTATTGTTATAGAGATGTTGTACATGGTGATGCCATATGATAACTTTAGTAATTAGTCAATTAGAGGCTCAATGTATACATTCATATTTTAAAGTTGGTATTTAAGTAATTCATTGAAGATAAACATAACTACCACTTTTTGTGTGTTTGTGTGTGTGAAAAAAAGGTATATAAGATTATCCCACTCCTATTTGATTATTTGGATTAAAAGAGAGGTTAATCTTCCAAATTTTAATATGGACTAAGTATCTAGGCATACCTGGCATAAAACCATTTAAACTGGGATCTCGAATAGGTTGAGAGGAATCAAATATCTAAAAGTTCAAACGTTTTTAAATTTTTTCACGTTTAATTCCTCATAGATTTAGCAAATATGAAATTAAGATAAATTTATGATAGGTTAAAAGGATAAGTTTTTAAATACAAATAATTATCTTTTTTTTCCGATTTTAAATATTTTTCAACATCTTAAAATAATGGGAAAATGTTTACATGTATAGTTATCTAGAATTTCTAGCCTACCTCATTAGTTTGCCCAAAAATTGGTGACAATGAGTGATCTGTGTGCCACAAGATTTGTGTTATTAGAGAAGTTATCTAGAAATAAATGAACCTTTTCAAATATATAAACATTAAAGCTAAGTTACGTATCTACAAAAATTTATGTGATTTATGTTTAGTTCCTTTATAAAAGTATTTTTCAAAATAAGTAAATGTAAAAAAGGGTTCCATACATTATTACATATAGGGGCTAAATTTGATGGAAATTTATCCATATTTTACTTAAGTGTCAAATATCGACCATTTTAAAATGTGTGCAACAATGATGACATTTACTTAATTTTAGAATTGACATTTTCACGAGTTAAAAATTCAATA
>APFE030645532.1:0-46770 GCA_000404065.3 Pinus taeda
TACATTTAAATAAAATGGAGTGGACTTTACAACTTTATCTAAGTAAAGTAGTAGAAAAAACGCTGTTACAAATATCAAATTGGTTTAAAATAAGTCAATGCAGAGATGACTCATATGAACTCGATCAAATAAGTTCTACTTACTACATCATAAAAGACAACCTAAAAATAAAGTCTCATATTTGTTTGAAGTTTGATTTACGTCTACCAATAAGGATGTCACGATTGGATTCTTCGATCATGAACATGTTAAAATTGAGTTGCAAAACCTCCTTGTAGAGCTGATATAGTTGATCATTATATATTATTAGAACTAGAAAAGAGGAAATATCATGAAACACACCCACACTCTCCTCCAATTGTAAGGACATATTAATAAGGCTTCGATTAACCATCTAACAATTATGTAGTATTGATTGTATAACCATTTTAAAATACGTAGGGTATAGTAATGTATGGATAACATATAAGTTTGTAGAATTACTTCTTCCCTGGCCTCATTTTCCAAGAGATGTAGGGAAATACTTAAGACCATATAAATAACATAAACCTGGCTAACCATCCAAAATGTTTGTAGGTTTTGGCTTTATCAATAATTGGTATGTGACTAGAGTAAGGGCTAATTGTCCTTAAAGAAAAGCTATGAGAAAGTGAAATATAACATCCATAAAATTATTAGGATTGGAGTGCCATCTTGTCTAAATAAGATATTTGTATTATGCTCTATCCAAATACTCCATGCCACAGCAATAAGTAATTACTTGATCCCCTCTAGGGATGACTCTCCAAAAAAATTTAAACATTCTAAAATGCAATTCTTTTCCCAAAATCGTGTGATTTTTCCTAGTATTCCAAATTAGTCCACATGAATCAATTGGTATTGAAAAAAAACATGATAATTGTTCTTCACAACATTACATATTAAAACACATATATTCAAAACGTTGAACTGTGACCTTTGCAACCTATCACAAGTTAGCACACACTTCTTCACAATGAGTTTAAAGAGAAAAATACCATTAATAAAAGCCACTATTTTACCTTTTTTTATTATTACTAATTATACTCCAAGTTGGTTACGTACTAACAGGTAAAATGATATATGCTCAAAACAAACTCATTTTCTCTATTCCTTACTCTAATCGAGTAAAATAAACTTTTTTAAATTCATAAATAAAATTATTCCAATTTAATCCACCTCTGAGCCCAAATGAAAATTATAAACCCAGCTTTACTTTTAATAAAAAGAAATATCCAAATTAATTATTTAATTAAAAACCAACCTTACCAATCAAAATCCAGATCCAGTTTTTGAAAGAGTTATACAGATCCGGGTATTGAAACAATTAAAAAGATATAATGTTTACCTACTTTAATATTAAATATAATAATTTAAATTTCTTAGTTAAATATATCTCATCAAATATTATATGTCTTTTTTCGCCTATGTTTTTAGGCGCTTAAAACGTCATTGCTCAGGTCATGCATTTTAGCGTTTGCGCTATTCAACGTATAAAATGTCAATTTTGTGATTCAGGCAACACGCCGCATATGCCCAGCAAGCATTACTCATAGTATTACGTCGTCTCTGCGTGCTAAACAAAGCGAATAATACCTATGAAACACATCCAACTCAGCGAATATCGTTACAACACATCACAGACACCAACATATCACTAAAACTAATACTCGCTGTGCTAAAAACTTTGTTGAAGGTTTGAAGGGTAAACTTATAAGTAAATAACTGAAACGTAGTGAACCATCTCAATTAGTGTTATCCAGAGTCTCAGGGAAACGTCGTGAAAGTGGATAATTGTAGTAGGGCAACATCCCTGAGACTCCTGAGACTCCTCAGATAGCTAGCTTAGTGTATGCTTTATAAATCCATACTTTGAATGGCTGATACTCTTCTGAATAATCAATGCTTCTCTCATGATACCGAGTTGTCCATTTCAATTTATATTTCATATGGATCTATCTCCTTTTTCTATAAAAATTCAGGTGCTTTTAATTTAAAAGGGTTACCATAAAAAAAAAAAATTTAATAATATTTTTTTATAATAAATCATTTGATAATTTTCTTATCTTTTTATATTTTATTATTATTATCTAATTAGTTCAAGGGGAAAGGACACACCAAATTGATGTATGCTACTCTCTTGTCTATTTGTGGGACAAGAGACCACCTCCACCCAAAGATTTTACTGCTAAGTCTATTAAGGCATATATACTCTACCCCATGTGGTTTTGAAGGTTTGGCCTTTTAGGAGAAACAACATGCTCTTAGCTATTAAGCCCACTCATATTACTTTATTGATAATCATAACAATGACACCATGTGAATATTCATTACTTGATTGTCACAAAATAGATTTAAAAACTATATTTCTAACAATAAACACATTTTCACTTATATTTTTATTTATGACATCTTATTCTCTATTAAAACACACTCTCTCCTTTTTTATGTCTATATATTCCAATAAAAAAAAATCTATTGTTGATAACTTTAAATAATATGCAATGGAGTTTACAATTTAATCCTAGTATTCAAAATAGTTTCCATAGAAATATTAAATCATTTTATAATAGTATTTTTTTTGTAAGCTTATAAGAAGTACTTTTCATTCATTCATCTATAAATAGGCACATTACAAATATATAAGTTGTTTGATGGCATCAACGTGTGCAGTGGGAAGCCATGTCTATTGGCCACCAAATCTTACTATAAGCCAACCAAACTATAAACAATTTGAGTATGTTTAACCAAACCTTATACAGTTCATAGTCTCAAAACCAACTAGTACGCATAACACTTAAAACATAAACATTAATCTACATATAAAACCAAAATTAAGCCAAAATTAACAAGCATAACCTCAACAACCTATTCATCTCAGGAGTCCACTGTAGCATGATCTTTAGCACTTGATCCTAGAAACATGGGATATGTCGATGAGTGTGGCCCACATCAACGTTCTGATTCTGCAACTGACTTTTGAATAATCTAGAGTTCTTTTTTAATGTCTCGTAGGCACATCTAGACCTCACCTTGTGTTGGTGTCTTGGTTGTCCCAGTCATTGCTTTGGAAACTATGGATTTCATTAACAAATAGAGATGGATGGAGTGTCTAAATAGGGTGAGACGACCGCGACTATACGCAGGGTCTATGAGCTAAGCTTTCAAATTCAACTCTATCTCTGAGGGCGTGATCAATTATTTGACATGTTCTAGTGTCCCTTCATAGTACAGTAGCCTTAGGAATGTGAGAGTTTGTTTTCGAGCCCCTCTGCCACGATGTCCTCTTCTGCATAGTCCTCTACCACACAATCTGACCAAAGGACGAACCAAGTTCTTTTCATTTTCCTAATTGATGTATGAGGCCACTTCTGCCTCAGCATGAGGCTCCACTGTGAGGCTAAGAATTCACCATAATTTCCATGTTTGGGCCCCCTTTCTTCACCCTTCTTTCACCTTTCGGCACTCGTAACTCAACCCAATGTGTAGAGGCCAAAAGTGGATACAGCATAGGCAGACAAGACTTTATACTCCAACCTTGACCTAAGATAGATATTATCTGGGTATACCTCTCACATCCTACTGCGAACCTGTAAACATCAAACTTAGGCTCCATAAGAAGTTGAGGACGTGATACATTGGATAGATGGTGTTAAATCCATCTTAGCTCCCACAACCTATAGGCACTGAGGGTTACCAACCTTCACGCAATTGATCTGCCTTGATCTACGACACTTCATTTGATCACAATAAATAAGCATGTGAGGGTGTGGGGGATACCACCCACCGTCCCAAACCAATAAATTCTTTGTCATATCAATCAAACCCAAGCATAGTTCTAACTCCTTCGCAACTCAATCAGGGACTTTTTATAATAGTATCAAGAGTACTTTTGCTACAAAAATAAAATAATTTTATGATATGTCATAGTACAAAAAGATAAGAAAGAAAAATAAGACGTGACTAATAAGAACCACTTCTAATTACTTCTATTTGCAAAAAATAAACTCTCATATTTTGTTGAAGTTTGATTCACTTCTACCACTGCAAATGCTATCATTGATTCTTTTAATGATGACAATGTTAGGATTGACCTCCAAAACCTTCCCATATAAAGTTGACCATTAAATAGTATTAGAAAATGAGAAAAGAAAATATCATTAAACACACCCACAATCTCCTCTAATTGTAAGGATATATTAATAGGACTTGCATTAGCAATCTAACAATTATTTAGTATTGATTGTATAACCATTTTAGAATATGAAAAGACATTTAAAGTGCAAACATTTATGTATATCCTAGGATATAGCAAGGCACTAAGAGAACATAGGTCTACAAATAACTTTTTTCATCACTTAGATATCCTTTCCCCTTAAAGAAATCATTCTCCAAGAGATAAAGAGTAAAACCTAAGCCACTATAAAGAACCTCCTCCTACCCATCAAAAATAGCCTTATTGTCTATCAATTATAGCTATCTCATGACACCAAGGGCTAATTGTCCTTAGAGAGAAACTTTAACAAAGTGAAATAGAATGCCCAAAAAACTATTAAGGTTGGGGCATGACCTTCTCTTTAATATATTTTATGGCTCAACCAAATATCCCATGGCATAACAATAGGTAATTATTTAAGCCCTTCTAGGGATGGATTATAAAAAAACAAATTAAAACATTCTAGAATATATTTTGGGACTTATTTAAGCCCTAGTAGGGATCAATTCTTGAAAAATAATTTAAAACATTCTAAGATGTATTATTTGTTCCACAAATAAAGTGGCTTTATTCCAAATCATTCTAAATGAATCTAGTATATTCCTATTCAAGATATAGATGAAAATTTTTCTCCACAACATTATTGCATAAAAGAAACATAATCAAACCTTGAATAGGGAGCTTTTCATGCAATGACAAGTTACCATCTCATTCTTAAAAAAAGGTTAAAAGAGAAACACCCCAAAAAAACTATCTTACTTGTTATATCAGAGATTAGTTGCATACTAACACTAAAGTGTTGTATGGCCAAACAAACTCATTCTATCTATTTTTTATTCAACACTTTATAAATGAAATCATTTTATATCAATCAACCTCCAAACCAAGTAAAGAACTGCCTTTATCTCTATAAAAATAATATCAAAATCAACTATTTAATAGAAAAAATATATTTATTAGTCTAAAAAAATTAAATATAAATAAAGCTTAAATTATATTGAAAATAAACTGGTCTTCGGTCTTGATAATGAACTTAGATCTGAGTTGTTTCTTTATGTATTTCTTTAGAAAAACATAGATTTATATAATATCTTTTCTAAATATTACCATTTATGTAAAATTCATTTAATATATAAAAAAATAAGTATTTTAGATGTAACTTATGTTAAGTGTAAAGCCAAATTCACGCAGGATTCTAGATCCTTCTAGATTAGATCTTTCTAGATCTCCACACTCCCATTAGTTTCTAGATCTTTCTAGATCTTAACACCGCCATTAGTTTCTAGATCATTCCATATCTCCATTTGAATCACATACAGGATTCTAGATCCTTCTTTTGCCTTTATAAATTTGTAATTTCTCTAGCCAAGAAATGCAAGGAAAGTCCCAAGCCTGTTATGTAATGCAAAGTGATTTCTATTCTCCAGTAATTTTTTTATCTATTCCGCTGTTTCTTATTGAGTAATTGTATTGTTACTCCATTTTTCTATTTCTGTGAATTATTCTCTGCTTTTGCTGTCTAAGTCTCTGAGTATGAATCCGTTGTGAGTTATGTATGCTCTGGTCTAACAACTGGAATTAGAGCTAGGGTCAAATATACACTGTGCAAGCCACTTAGTGCCATCACCTTGCTCTAGCGGTGTTCGTTAAAACGTTGGTTGTTACCCATGGAGCTGTTGAAGGATCTGTCCATGAAATAGCTAAGGAACACTGGAACTAAAAGGTAGTTGCTGCAAGAAAAACAAGGTCATGGATCTATGTTGAAACGTGTTGTTGGAGTTTAAAAATTGGAGATCCATGGAATTTGGAGTTGAAACGTGGTGTTCGTAAGTTTTTCTAACATCAAGATTGCACGTATACATCAAGTTGTTTCTCAAACCAACATATGTATATGTGAAATTTGAAAACGTTAAAGCATTATATATGTTTTTATATTTATTATGAAACATATATATTATATGTTGGAATTTTGAAAGAGGTATTTTAAAAGGAGGAAAGTCATTATTACTAAATTTGAAAGAGTAATAATTAAAGTTTTATTTTTAAGTGGAGTTTTTGTGTTTTGGGGTGTGAATTTGATTGAAAATGGAGACAACAGTTTCAAATATGCAGAAGTTGAGCAGGGCTATTTTTTCCCTATGTAAATCACAGATGGAGGATATATCGATTTTAAAGGATTAATATTTGCCGATTGAGGGAACAACAAAGAAAACCTCATGAATGAAAAATCAAGAGTGGAATAAGCTAGATAGAAAGGAGATTGCAACAATCCACCAATATTTAGAAAAGAATGTTTATTTCAATGTGTCTCGAGAAATGATGGCAAGAAGGATTATGGAAGAAGCTCCATGATATATATGAGAAGAACACGGCATCAAACAAAGTGTTCTTGATTAAGAATCTTTATAATCTCAAAATAAAGGAGGGTGCTACAATTGTTGATCACTTGAATGCATTTAATATTATTACTAATCGGCTTGCCTCTGTTAAAATCATTTTAGATGATGAAATTAGAGCCATATTGTTGATGTGTTCTATGCCACACAGTTGGGAAAATTTAATTGTATATATGATCACTTTAACAACTACAGGGACCCTGAAGTTTGATTATGTCAGCAACAATGTAAAGAATGAGGAACTATGACCCAAGTCAATTGTGGAAAACTAGGGAGGAGAGGCTCTAGCTCTACCTGATCGTGGTAGGAAAATGGATCGAGGCTGGCAAGGGAAATCAAGATCTAGAAGCTGATCAAAGTCAAGGAGAGGCAAACTCATTTTCTTTCATTATGTCAAACTCGGGCACATGAAGAAAGAATGTCAATTATGGAAGAAAGGACAAAAGGATCAGAGACCATACAATACAAATCACAAGTCATTCAGCACAAATGAAGGTGAGACTACTGCTGTAGCCACAGATGGTGATGTGTTGTTGACTGTTTCAGTAGAGGATGCATGTGTATATAAATATAGTAGTAGCTTTGATTGGATCCTTGACTCTCGGGCATCTCACCATGTAACCCCATGCAATGATATTTTTGTTTCATATAATCATGGTGATTATGTTAGAGTGCAATTGGGGAATAATAATTTTTCCAGTATTGTTGAAGTGGGAGATGCCCTGATCAAGATTAAAGATGGACAAGATATATTGTTGAAACAGGTCAGGCATGTATCAGAAATGTGCATGAGTTTAATCTCTATGGGACGACTGGATGATGAAGGCTATTCGACAATATTTGGAAAGGAGGCTGGAAAATTAGCAAAGGTGCATTGGTCGTGGCCAAATGACCCAAGACAGGAACATTATACACATTGAAGACACTGATAGGAAAATCATATTTGACTGTTGTCACAAAAGAAGGAAATTTAGCAGATCTATGGCATAAGCATTTGGGTCACATGAGCGAGAAGGGCTTAAAAATCCTTGTTGGTAAAAATTTATTGCCAGGCTTGAAATCCTACAATCTTGATTTTTGTGAGCATTTTATATATGGTAGACAAAGAAGGGATTCATTCCTTAGAGGTGGCCATGGAAGAAAGAAAAATGTCTTAGAATTGGTACACTCAAATGTGTTTGGTCTGTTAACATCAAATCATTAGGAGGAGCATCATATTTTGTCACATTTATAGATGATGCATCGACGAAGGTTTGGGCGTATCCTATGAAAAATAAAAGTGAAGTGTTTGGAATATTTAAAAAAGTCCATGTTGCTATTGAAAGATAGACTAACAAATTACTGAAGTGTTTAAGAACAGATAATGGTGGAAAATATTGCTCAAATGCATTTAAGGAATATTGTAATATGTTTAGCCTAAAGCATGAGAAGACTATGCCTGGTACTCCTCAATAGAATGGTGTTGCATAAAGGATGAATCGCACCATTATGGAAAAGGTGTGAAGTATGTTTTCCAATTCCGATTTGGAGAAGAATTTTTTGGCTGAAGCAGTCAGGACCCTTGCTACCTCATAAATAGATCTCCAACTACAACATTGGATGGTGGTATCCCTGAACAAGTTTAGACTGGTAAGAATTTGAATTATTCTCACTTGAAAATATTTGGATGTGAAGCATTCATACAAATTCCCAAAGAAAATAGAACTAAGCTAGATGATAAATTTATGAAATGCATATTTTTGGGATATGCAGATGAATATTTTGGTTATCGTCTATCCGTTCCAGTCAAACATAAAATTATTAGAAGCAAGGATGTTATATTTAATGAGTCAAAAATGTTCAGGAGGAATGTAGATGAGTTGGAGGTCAAGAAGGTTATTGACAGGTTTGAAGAGCAGTAGGAAAACATACCACCAATACAAGAAAATAAATAGCAAATTCAAGTGCATGAAGAACAACAAGTGGAAAATTATGAACAACAAGAAATCTTGCAGCAACCTTTATAGGATATTCAACCTGATAATGCACCACCACAGTTGGTTTGCAGATCTTCTAGGCCTCATAAGCATTCACAAGGGTATCCTCCTTCAAACTATATTTTGTTGACTGATGAAGGTGAACCTAATTGTTTTCAAGAAGCTTGTAAAGTTGAGCACAGTGAAGAATGGAAGAAGAACTGAACTCTTTGCTGGAAAATAAAACTTGGGAGTTGGTAAACCTCCCAAAAGGTAGAAAGGCTCTACAAAACAAATGGGTGTGCAGGATTAAGCATGAAGGTGATGAAAGGAAGGAGAGGTATAAAGCAAAGTTGGTGTTGAAAGGTTTTACCTAAATGGAAGGTATTGACTTCACTGAAATTTTTTCAACTGTTGTTCAAATGCCATCCATTAGAGTCATTCTTAGTCTAGTTGCTACTTTAGACCTAGAATGTGAACAGTTAGATGTAAAAACTGCATTCCTCCATGGTGAATTGGAGGAAGAAATTTATATGGAGTAGCCAGAAGGCTTCATAGAGAAAGGGAAAGAAGGCATTGTTTGTAGGTTGAAGAAGAGTCTCTATGGGTTGAAACAGACACATCAACAATGGAACATGGTTTTCAGAGGTTGGAAGCTGACCATTGTGTCGATATCAAGAGGTATGATCAAGGAAAGTATATCATATTATTGTTACATGTGGATGACATGTTGATTGTTGGGCATGATAAGTATAATATCAATAGGTTGAAGAAAGATTTGGGTAGCAAATTTGCAATGAAGGATTTGGGACCAACACAACAGATATTGGGCATGCGGATTATGAGTGTCAAGAAAGAGAGTTATTATCACTATGAAAAGAGGAAAAGAGTTATTATCAACATATGAAAAATGCAATCAAGCGAGGGACTTCCACATACCACGTGACTATATATTGGTTGAACAAAATATTTCTTTTAGCCAATCAGACCCATGCCATATTCTAAGCATGAATGCGGGACTCATAATAGAAACAATCAAGGATTCCCGAGGCTTTAACATATATCCCTCTATTGGATTCCTAGGCCCAAATGATAAACATACACTACACGATTTACCGCAATCCCACCATATACCAGTAAAGGGATCACTAGACCCTAAAAAAAATGGATTCATCTGAATCTCTCTTCCTTCAAAGCGAGGAATTGGTTTTTCTCCAACTTGTATGATTTATTGTGTATCTTGTCATTACCAGTCCAGGGATTCCTAGGTCCAACAAGACTATAATATTTAGGCTTTACTATGTATCCCACCATTATCGGTCAAGGGATCCCTAGGCCTTGTGATTTTTATGGAGACCACCCCACTCAGTTTCAAAACCATCTTAAAATTTATCTCAACCAAGTAAGAGAAACCGCCTCACACCATGACTATTCAGAAATGGCAAGGAAAGGTTGAAATCCACTATCACACATAGAAAGGCCCATGGCAATGGCAACAAGAGAACCAAATACATACATAGATGTACCATCCATGCCAAAACTAGGAAGGAAATCATAAATGAAATTTGATACCTTCAAGTAATCCCACTATAGCAACTTGATCCCACTCTTCCTTGCTTGATCTTTGCTTCCCTTTGCTTTCTTGTTATTCATTTTCCTTCCTTCCTCTAATGCTAGAGTTCTCCAAGAATTCTTTGAGTGTGTGAGAGTATGAGAGAGAGAGAATAGAGAGAAAGCTCCAAAAATGAGCTGAAAAAGGATTGTGAACTATTCCTCAAAATCCCTTTTATCAACGAGGCCTCTATTTTCTTCATTTTCCATTATTTTCCTTGATTTTGATCCTCACATGAAACTTGTGACTCTTCACCTTCATTTTCTCCTATTTTTCTTTATTTTCATAAATAAAATGCCAACTATTTTCTTTTTCCTATGCCATTTCTTTTGTTCATTTCCCTTGGCCACAATAAACGAAATGAACACCTACATTAGGATGTGTTTCCCAACATTAAATTTGGAATAAGTGTCCCATGAACTTGGTTATTATACTCGCGTTATTAACTTTAGTACATGGATTTTTAACCTGGGGCTGTTACAAAATTATTACAATGCCTCTAAGCCCCGTCAACCAGTCAAATTCATAGGAACATCATAGATTACTCTTTAGCTAGAATCAACTCCAAAAGAAATCAATTAATGAGGTATAACCTAGTCTGCCAAAATGGGAAGAGGAAACTTGTGCACATTCTAGAAGAAGAATAAAGCCGCATATGGAAAGTTGATCCAGTCGTATTGAAAGCGGCCACAACGGCAACGCGAAAGGGAGAACACATGAAGTAGGATAATTTATTGAATTGGAATTAAGAGCAATAACATAATGAACAAGAACAAAGGTAAAGTACAGAAGAAGAAGAAGAAACACAGAATAAAGAAGAAGAAGAAGCATCACTGAAGCAAACCGAGGGAGAGGAACAAAGTCTACGATTGGAAGAAGAGAGAAATCAATTGGAGGATAAGGCACTTGCTCAAGAAATTCAAGATATAATAGTAATCTAGGATGTGGAGGTGGAGTTTTAGCATCAAAACCAAGATTTTGATCTCATGTCCAGCACATAGCATATCACTAATCAATAACCCCTCTTCTAGAAGTAGAGGAATCTCTGAGCAGAGAAAAGGATATTTTTCCTCTAGATGATTGTTAGATCATGGATACATACAATATACCATATGATGAGATTAAAAATAATATTGTGTAATAAAGAAAGAAACACTTTTCGGATGATATCACATCTCCTACAAACATTAGAGAAAGGGTTATTGTGACAAATAGCAGGAAGAATCAATAAGCCATTATTGTAGCCAACTTGGCATTTGCAAGTGCTACCAAGTCAAATGCAGAGTATCTCATGTTTGAGAATAGAAAAATTAAAAATAAATTAGAGGTAGTAAGGCAACAATTGGAACAACAATAAGTAGAGTTCCAAAAAGAAGCTCCCACACAGGTGTATCTAGAAGAACTTAAGGCACACATACTTGGAAAACTATTGGCATTGGGCGAGACAATGAGAAGCCTTTAGAAGGAGCCTATAACCATGAACATCAAAATTGTCTACTTGCACAACATGCAGCAGAAGTGTAAGTATACTTATAAATCCATCAAGGTTGTTAATACAACTTCGCGAGTGGGAAATGCAACATAAAGGCACACCTCTTGAGCTGGTGAAGAAGATAAGGAAACATGCTGAGTTTGAGAGAAAAGGGCTTCAAATTCTTGTCCAAAGTAACAAACAAATCATCTCATTCATCGCCAGAATATAGGCCTCATACACATGGATGTACAACTGTGTGGTTTTCATAGTGAACCAAAATCCATGAACAAAGTTAGGCAAGAGGTTAAAGAGAACTTAGACCAACTCAATAATATCACCACCAAGGAAGATCTAGAGTTGAATAGGAATAATATGCATAAGTACACTGGTGACCCTTTCTAAATCAACACCATGTTTCTCCTACTGAAGAAGGAAACAAAGATTGGTTCCAAGGTATTATACACAGATGAAAAGGAGGCTAGAGGCTTCTTCCAAGCTAATCCCATCACATATTCTCAAGACATCATCGCACATTACAAATCTTGGTAGCACTATGTGACTGAGACAATACAATTTGAAGTCGTTGCACTAGAGTTTCCCAAAACTCAAGCTTGACTTGTTTTGTCCTATTAGGTTGTCTAGTTGACTCTACCCAATTTCGTCATATATGGGTATGAGAACATTGTAATATTCCTTTCTAATTAATCATAAGTGCAGCTCCAAGTGTCAATTTTGGAATGTGAAGATTAATTTTGTAATAAAGTCCAAACGTAATGGTTGTAAGAATTCAAAGAGTCGTGAGGGAATTCCATGGGTCGCAAAGCGGAGATGATTAGTCATCCCATTTGTTATAAATATACCCTATCATAACTCATATAATAAGAATAAGGTTGGGCTTTTGGCTTATGATCAGAAACTTGGATGTTTTTTTGAAATCCTTAGCTTCTCCTTAACATAGAGACAACATCTTTCTTTGGAGGAGCAAGTGTTGGCTTCATGCTCCACTATTCAGACTAGTAGTTTGGCAATTTTATATGTATGTCGGGACTTTCACTTTAATAAAATCATAGAGTCGACATTTTTTTATGCATATGTTGTGAATATAATAGGACTATTATTGTTATGTTTACAATATATGTTATTTAATTTATGTTAACTCTTATGAGCTACTTCGTTTGCATTAGTATGAATCTTGTTGAATGTGTGTTGTTGTATATTTAAATCATGGTTCTCCTATGAACTATTTTTTAGGCTAACTAATGATTCCTTCGATGCTCATGTGTTCTTTGGAAGCTCTGTACTATTAAAATTTTCTAAGGGGATCACTCATTTTCTCTGTGTTAAGATAGAACCTCTTATCCATAGCAGTAGAATCTTCATAGAGTCATACACTTTCTTCATCAAATTCATAATACATCATTCTATGCATTATCGCAGCCAAGGAACACCACTAAAACACACTATTTCGGCTATTGATTCTTATTCCAAATGGGGCTCCTACTCTAGATGGTTTGAGGTCTAATTGGGACTTCATATTGAGGATAACTTGGCTGGTCCAACAACATCAACATGTCACTGTAATTGTACTTATTTCATCTACAACACTTTTCATAGTCCTTTTCTGATACCTAGACTTCTCTTCTTCTTAGCGTGTTGATAGTACAAGTGGATACCTTTTCCTAATTATATCCACATTTATTGAGTGTGATTTGTTAACTAAATGTCCAAAATTACTAATTTATTAGAGTTTATAAGTTACTCTAATAAATTTCACTACATAGTTTGGTACCACCAGAATTAGCAAAGCCTCTCTATCTAACATTCAAACCCATTTGAAAAATGCACAATACAAGATTGATTTTTGCACATCAAATCTCAACTATAAAAAGATGAGATACAATGTAAGAGTTGTCATTATTTAATAGTTTTCTCTTAGAATATTTATTTATTTCAAGTTGATTCCCATCAAAAAC
Source organism: Pinus taeda (assembly GCA_000404065.3). NCBI lineage: Eukaryota > Viridiplantae > Streptophyta > Pinopsida > Pinales > Pinaceae > Pinus > Pinus taeda. The sequence continues at coordinate 13,645 of APFE030645532.1, forward strand.
TAAAAACTAATAAAATCATTAATACCCATTTAGGAGCATATTTGCATTAAGATGCATAGGCTTAGGTTAGAATTCCTAAGCCCATCATCATACATTAGGAAGAAATTATCATCAACTATAATAGAACTAGTATTGGATATGAAAAGGACATTTTTTTTAACATTAAAGACAACTCCAAACCCTTTAAGTTTTAGAGTGTTTGGTTTCTTTGAGTTGGTTCATCTTCACTTGCTCAACATCTTGCTCCTTTTCCACATTCAAATTAGTGTGTTGAATGAAAAAATTGTAAGCAATATTTCCATGTGAAATATTAGTGCTTTGACCTTCACCCTTATTATAATTGTGGAAAAAGACTCATAAATTAGAGAGATGTTGTAGATATAAGACTCCTACAAGAAAAAATATTCACCTTGGATAGATCACTGCTTGGCAATGGTATTTGAAAGTGAAAACAATATATTTTTCATACTTTAGAGTTTAGCCTTGAGTATTGACATGAATTGGAGTAGAGAAATATTCGTCCTCTCCTCTTATATCTGATAGGTTGGGAATTAAAATATCTATAAAGAAATCTTGAGGCACAACCTAAACCAGTTCCAGTTACTAGAGCCTAGAGCCAGAATTAGCCATAGCTAGACATGGAGTTGTCACCAAAGACAAAGTTATGCTTCATGAACATGTTGGTTGGTGGCTCTTCCTAAACCACCATAAGAATAAGATAGGTTGTTTCTCCATGAGTTTATGGAGAAATTGCACCTAATAGAAGCATGTATCTACTATCTAGATTTATAATTGTTCCAAGAATTACTTCAAGTTTTAGCTCCAAAATTGGTGGTCAAACTTAAGCCACCTCTAGTAGAGACCTCGAGTTCTTACACTTTTCTTGGTTTTTGGTCTTCCCTAAATGACCATTTCCGATAGTACATCTAGCTATTAACTATGATGCATTTTTGTATTTCAACTCTCTTCTTGGACTCATATACACCCCTTTAGATAAAAGGGGGATGTTAGACACCTAATACATAATGGTTGGTCTAAACAAATTTCAACAGTCACAAAAGTTCAAGTGACCTCTTCGAAGATGAAAACCAATGGTCATTGCTCTATATTTATATGTATTTATATGTATTTCTATTCATTCATGTGTGTTTAACACACAAACAAACAAATGCATATTGTTACACCAACCAAATCCATGTAAATTGAAAGATATATATAAGAAAATTAATGTATCTTGAAGTACACAAGCAAATAGGTGCATGTAAACAAAGGAATAACAAAGCACAAAAAGGTGAGAAAAATATGACTCAACTTGAAAGACATTGAAAGTAAATTACTTGTAAATAAAAAGAGAAAGCAAATAAATAATAAAAATAGGATGTGCTTATGAATTCTCTATATCGCTCTTTATACAAGATGCTTGGATGAATCCTCTAAATTTTCTTTTTTGTTGGAAGCTTCTCTCTTTCTACATGATTCTAAGATGAACTCTCTCTCTCTCTCGCTCTCTCTCTCTCTCTCTCTCGATATATATATATTATATATATATATATTATATAATATATATATATATATATATATATATATATATATAGATATATATATATATATAATATATATTATATGTTTGGATGACTTCACAAATTTTTAATCGTTGTTTTCTTTTTCACGCTTTTTTACAAATCTACTTCATATCATTTTTTACAACCCTTTGTATGATGTTAAAAACATGATGGGGTTTATAGCTCTTTACATGATGCTAGATGACCGATGGATTGTACAACTGCAACTCTACTTCTACATGCCTGGTTTTATACGAAGAACGAAAAATTTTGCCTCTACAATTGAGGGTATATGTTTAATGATCAAGATATGTTATCACTGCTACACTATGACTCTGAACTAAAGTAAAGTGCCCCTTAAAACATCCCCCCCGCCCCCCACAATTTCTGGCAGTGTAAGTACTTGTGCAAATCAGTAATTGGATTTGATCATTAACAATCTTAAATGGCTAAAATACATTTTTTTTAAAATTAAATCTTAATCTTGGCTCTCAAGCTTGAAGTGAAATGTTACTTATGATCTCGCAGTTTTTGATAGCATATATCCCACTAAATGTAAGTTTTTTTAATTAATTTTTGGTTTTAATAAAATTTTTCTTTAAACCTACCACTTTTTGACAACATAAATATGATTGGAAATCAATAATGGGATTTTATCATCAATTTCCTTAAATGGTTGAAATTCAATTTTTTTAATTAAATTTTAAGTTGAAACAAGTTCAATGACTGTATTTTTTAATAAGAAGAACTCATAGTGTTGAATAACTATTTGATTTGATATGATTATATTCCCAAGTCTTGCAAAATAAAAAACACTCGTTCCATTCTTTATTATTACTTTTGAGTAATGTTGATGGTTTTCTAACCCGCCAACATTGAAGGGGGTCTCCCTGATGAAAATTCCAAATTAAACATTGCATTGTTTGGAATAGGAGCCCTTCCGGAATTAAGTCCCGACTACCATGATTGTTAAATATTTTTCTTGGTTGCAATGGTTACCACAAGGATATGAACATCTAATTTTCAGGGGACAAGTGATTATGCCTTGTAAAATTTTCAATTCTAGAATGTATTAAGTTTCTTTCACCGAAAGGGGACAAAAGTGATATTTTAAAAGAAGAGTAATCGTACTAATATAATAAATACACACGACATATACATATAAGGAATTATTAAACAATAAGAAAAATAGTTCACTTAGCAGTAGCGATAATTAAAACCTATATGACACACATTCAATAATATGAGCACCAAATCGACCGATATAGTTTGATTTCTTTAGTACAAAATAACAACAATGTACACCATAAACATTCAAAGAATAGTCTTACAATATTTATTATATACGTATGAAATTGTGTTGGATCAACAAGGTTTGATTATTAAGTGAAAGTTCCAAGATGCATTGGTACAATGAACATCACTAGCTCCAATAGTGGACTATTAGAACTACCACTTACTCTCCAAAAGAACTAATTTCCTCTATAATTCGTAGTGGTAGGAGACAAGGTGAAAATTCCTTTTCTTGAGATATGAGGGTGTATATTTAACAAATGAGATGACTCTCCACCTCCATTGTGATTCTTAGCAAAGAAAATTTTAAGGATGGACATTTATATGAAAGTTTAGAAACCTTGGTGAATCTTACTAATCCTTAATATGAAAAGTATATATTTTTTAGCGACATTTTTGCAAACTTATCTGAGTTTATTATGATTTTATATAGCCCCTATAAAATTTTTGCAATTTTTAAGATATAATAGTTTTATAGTATAAAATTTGGACGAATATTTTTTAGAAACAAAGGAAATTGGTGAATCTTTTTTTTTCGAAAAAATATGGAAAATTAGAACACCTCTGAATATTAGCCCATAAAACTTCCCTAACTCTTAGACTACCCTCATGACTCTTGAGCTTCAAACTAACTTTTCAAATTTCTCTTTCACCCTTTCAATTTTACATGAATTTCCACATTCTATATATTACTCTTAGAATTCCACTTTACATTAAATTTCGCATAATAATGGAAGATTACATAATTACATCCACAAATGATGTGGCATAATATGACTCATTTGAGGCCTTTAAGTGACACCTTCACAAGACATGACGTGAAATTGATGACATGGGCTTGATGATGTGGCAATGTCAAGCTACTTTTGATGCTTCTGTCCTTCTGTTTTCTTGAGAGATGTTACATGCTATTTCTCTTCCTCCTTCATTAGGATTGGAGGTAGGGAATCTGCATTCTAATCTTGAACTTCCGACTTTTGTCAAAATCTATTGTCCCTTCATCTTCTTGTTTAATGGTCAACTTATCTTTTCATATTCATAAGTTCTTCTAGCATGGACTCCTTATTTTCCTTAATAATCATCATGTCATGACAAATAATAGTATCTACAACTAAAAACCACTCATGACAAGAGGACATCAGTCCAGAAAACTCCTAGTTTATCTTGCTTAATGAAAGATACTAATTGAAGTGGAATTGGGTGACCAACTGAGAGGAAGACTCACGGATTGTGTGGCGTGTTGTTCCGGGGACTTGGAGTGATGGACTAAGTTTTAAGACTTCACAATTGATAATTTTGGAGGATTAGGAAAGATGAATACGTAGTTGAGGAGATCAATGAGGAAATCTTGAACCTTGAAGTTGCCCAATGCAGGATACAAGAGAGAGAGGCCTAAGGATTTTGTAATTGAGGTTTGCCACTTTACCATGTGTAGCAAAATGCTGACTTGGAAGGTGAAATATAAAATTATGGAGGTGAAGAGGGAAATTTTGAGCACTGTGATTATGCAATGCACCATCCTTGGAGGCAAGGGATCAACTTGAGGGTTGACATTGCACATTGCATGGTTCAAGGAGGTTGGATGAGGTCGACTTGATCGATTAGGAAGATTTCAATAATTTTACTATGTATGTGATCAATGAGGTAAAAATAAGCAGGGATAAAACTTGAAATTGGTCACAAACTCAGAGTAATCAATGAAACAACATTAATCACTCGTTACACAATAAAAACATGATCAATTCAATGTAATGACAATACAACGACCTCATCCAAGTGGGACACTTAGGATGTACATTGCAGCGACACTGATGACACTAGTGCGACATTGCGTGAAACTTTTGAAATGATTCTAACACGTCTATATGATAAAAACGTCCAATCTACACGAAAGTTACTCCTTGAAATGAAACATAACTCCACTTTTGTGATGTGCGACACTTCCCACAACAAAATATGACACTTTGGATTTCTTCACAAAGAAAACATACAAGATATACATGGAATGAATCATACTACTAGAAACAAGAGCATGCAAGGGTAAAGTAGGCTTTGAAATTTCGGTGTAGGCAAAAATCTTGGAGAGTGTTGTAGCAACCACAACAAGTACATATTGACCTTTTTTGCTCATTTTGTACATTATAAATCCATACTTTGTCCTATTTTACTCTAGTGATTTGCATTTCCATTTTAATGCCTCATACATGTTTGAGTCATCAATGTTCGTCCCATTATAAATGATATGTCAAGTTGAGTTTATATTTTATATGAATATAATTCCTTATTCTTTAAAATTTGAGATGCTTTTAGTTTAAGAGTGTTACAATATTTATTTTTAAAATTATAATAATAAAATGTAAATTAAATTTAATATATTTTCTATTTTTTATTTCATAATTCATGACTAAAACACCAATGTGAATATTTATTTTTTATTTAAAAAAAATAAATTTAAAACTGTACTTTTCGCAATAAGATCTTTTCACTTATATTTTAAATTTATAAGATCTAATCCTATTAAAATTCTCCTTCCATTATTTTATAATATATATATATATATATATATATATATATAAAATTAAATCTTAAACTTTATTCAAGAACTTTTCTATTATAATTTATTATTGATAATAATATAAAATAAGAGAGATTATCCCAATAAAGCTTTTTTATATACATTTAAATAAAATGGAGTGGACTTTACAACTTTATCTAAGTAAAGTAGTAGAAAAAACGCTGTTACAAATATCAAATTGGTTTAAAATAAGTCAATGCAGAGATGACTCATATGAACTCGATCAAATAAGTTCTACTTACTACATCATAAAAGACAACCTAAAAATAAAGTCTCATATTTGTTTGAAGTTTGATTTACGTCTACCAATAAGGATGTCACGATTGGATTCTTCGATCATGAACATGTTAAAATTGAGTTGCAAAACCTCCTTGTAGAGCTGATATAGTTGATCATTATATATTATTAGAACTAGAAAAGAGGAAATATCATGAAACACACCCACACTCTCCTCCAATTGTAAGGACATATTAATAAGGCTTCGATTAACCATCTAACAATTATGTAGTATTGATTGTATAACCATTTTAAAATACGTAGGGTATAGTAATGTATGGATAACATATAAGTTTGTAGAATTACTTCTTCCCTGGCCTCATTTTCCAAGAGATGTAGGGAAATACTTAAGACCATATAAATAACATAAACCTGGCTAACCATCCAAAATGTTTGTAGGTTTTGGCTTTATCAATAATTGGTATGTGACTAGAGTAAGGGCTAATTGTCCTTAAAGAAAAGCTATGAGAAAGTGAAATATAACATCCATAAAATTATTAGGATTGGAGTGCCATCTTGTCTAAATAAGATATTTGTATTATGCTCTATCCAAATACTCCATGCCACAGCAATAAGTAATTACTTGATCCCCTCTAGGGATGACTCTCCAAAAAAATTTAAACATTCTAAAATGCAATTCTTTTCCCAAAATCGTGTGATTTTTCCTAGTATTCCAAATTAGTCCACATGAATCAATTGGTATTGAAAAAAAACATGATAATTGTTCTTCACAACATTACATATTAAAACACATATATTCAAAACGTTGAACTGTGACCTTTGCAACCTATCACAAGTTAGCACACACTTCTTCACAATGAGTTTAAAGAGAAAAATACCATTAATAGATAAAAATAATGAAACTTGAATTAATCAGAAGGAGTTGCAGCTCACAGGTGTGTACATCACCTGGAGACTGCACTCATACAAGGAGGAGACTCTCTCTCTCTCTCGTTCACTCAATACAATACAATGAATGAATATTACATATTAAATACATGACTGAAAAGTAGGTAGTTGAAACCATCCTCCTAAATTCTAGGAACAACTCCTAAAGTAAGAGGTAACGTTACAACCACATAACCATTTCTTCATTATTTCTAACTCCCCCCCTTAATGAAGAAAGGGTTATTGTGCACACCTAATATCCCTCTAATTAATTCAAACTTTATTCGCCCTAGAGGCTTAGTAAAGATGTCAGCTCAATTATCACAGGTATTACAATAATCCACACAAATTTCCTTAGACTGTATCTTTTCCCGTACAAAGTGAAATTGAGTATCAATATGTTTAGTATTCTTATGGAAAACTGGATTGTATGCAAGCTTTATTGTGCTTTGGTTGTCTGTTTTGATGCTGCTTGCTGCTTTTTGTCCTTCGCCTACATCACTAAGCATCTCCTCAACCAAATGGCTTCGCATGTAGCTGCACACAACGCCTGGTACTCTGCTTCACATGACGATAATGCTACAGTGCTTTGCTTTTTGCTGCACCATGAAATAACCCCGGATCCGATGCTGAATGCATAACCTGTGATGGATATACGATCGTCCAGGTTACCTGCCCAATCAGAATCAGAATAACCTGCTAAAGTAACATCAGAACTATCAGTGTATAAAATACCATAATTACAAGTACCACTAAGGTATCTCAACACACATTTCACTACATTCTAGTGACTGTCAAGTGGTCTGGACATAAACTGGCTCAACACACTAAGAGAGTATGCCAAATCAGGCCTAGTTGTCGTAAGATATATCAAACTTCCCACTAGCTGTCTATACAAAGTGGCATCCACCTGTTTTGTGCCATCATCACTGCTTAGCTTGAGATTCTGCTGCAATGGTGTTGTTGCTGTTTTACATTGTTCCATTCTGAATCTTTCCAACAGGTTTCTGGCATACTTTCCTTGAGTTAGAAAAGTTTGACCATAATCTTTCCACACTTCCAGTCCTAGGCAATAATGAAGATCGCCAAGGTCTTTCATTTCAATTTCCTGTGACATTTGTTGCTTGATTTCTTTGATTAAACTATTTGCATTCTCTGTTATTATCATGTCATCTACATACAAAGAAATCAAAATGATTTGCCTCTGTTTATTTATCTTGGTGTACAAATTTGGATCGTTGAGGCTCTTATGGAAACTATGCTGAACAAAAAATGAATCAATTTTATCATACCATGACCTGGGTGCTTGTTTCAATCCATAGAGTGCCTTACGTAGTTTACACACTAAATGCTCTTGCCCCTTTTTCAAAAATCCAGGAGGTTGTACTAAATATATTTCTTCTTTTAATTCCCCATTCAAAAATGCAGATTTAACATCTAACTGGTGTAGCTTCCATTTATGTTTCGTTGCTAAACAAATTAGCATTCTAATTGTATTAAGTTTGGCTACAGGGGCAAAGGTGTCATCGAAATCAATTCCTTCCTGTTGTGAATAACCCTTTGCTACCAGTCTTGCTTTGAATTTTTCTACAGTACCATCTGCATTTATCTTAGGTTTCTACAACCATTTACAACCTATAGGGGTTTTTCCTTCTGGCAGCTCAACTAAGTCCCAAGTATGGTTTCTATAAATGGATTCCATTTCTTCATGCATTGCAGCCCTCCATTCATCTGATCTACTTGCTTCTTCATAATTTAAAGGTTCTACAATGTTCAAAATCTTAGACATTAAAGCATAGCCCCTAAGTTTTGCAGGTAGTCTAGTCTTTCTACCTGATCTTCTAGGTAAAGAACTCACCTCAACTCTTTCTGTTTCAGTACTATCCAGGCCTGTATCATCACTTATTATGTCATCTGCTGCTGCTTCTTCCTGTTTCTGCTCTTGGTCCTGCACCTGTTCTTCTTCATCTTCACTGTTTAGTTCCATCAAAAATGGAATATGGCTTTCATCATCAGAGTCTTTCTTTTCGTCTTCTATCTGTTCATGAAATATAACATCTCTGCTTGCAAACACTTTATGAGTCACAGGATTATATAATTTTTATGCTTTGTATTCTGTGCCATATCCTACAAATATGCATTTCAAGGCTTTGGGATCTAGCTTTTTCCTATCTGGTTTCGGTACATGAGCAAAAGCTTTAGATCCAAATATTCTCAGATGATCAACTGCTGGTTTGGGTCCAAACAATGCTTCAAAAGGGATTTTGAAGCCTAAACATTTGGTGGGACTCCTATTCTTTAAATAAACAACAGTATTAATGGCTTCTGCCCAAAGGCCATTAGAAATTCCCTTACCTTGAAGCATGCTCCTGGCGCACTCCACCAGGGTCCTGTTCTTGCGTTCTGCTACTCCATTCTGCTGTGGAGTGTGTGGCACTGTAAACTGTTGTATAATCCCATGCTTCTTGCAGAAGTTCATGAACTCATTTAACCTGTATTCCCCCCTTTGATCTGAGCGGAAAATTTTTATCTTATTTGTTGTTTGGTTCTCTATCATCACTTTAAATTCTTTAAAATATCTGAAAGCTTGACTCTTGTTGCTTAAAAAGTACACCCAAGAGAACCTAGTGCAATCATCTACAAACAGTAGAAAATAATATGCACCTCCTAAATACCTAGTTTGCATAGGTCCACAAATATTTGTATGCACTAGCTCTAGGATGTCTCTTTGTTTTCTGTTGACATGCACAGGGAATTCATCTCTATGCATCTTCCCTAGTGCACAACCATCACATTCCAATTTGACATTATGTAAAGCAGGAAGTCCATCGACCATACCTTTATTTTTAAGCAGGATGAGATCTTGTAGATTGATATGTCCAAATCTCTGGTGCTAGAGATTCTCAGTTGTTGATGTTGCTGCAACCATCGCCTGTTGTGGTATGTTCCTTGCATCCAGTCTATACAAATTCCCCACGCATACTCCTGTTGCAACTGTCTCCAATTTTCTATCCTGAATGACACATCCATTCTTGAAGAATTGTACCTGCATGTCTTGGTTTGTTATCATAGAGACACAGATCAAATTCTTTTTGATTCCTGGAACATATAAAACATTTTTAAGATGTTTGATATCGCCACTTGGTAATTTCACAGGAATATCTCCACAACCTTTGATCTCATACCCACTGTCATCACCCAAATAAATTTTGGATCCACATGCAGATTCTTCAAGAAACTCAAAATATTCTTTCTTACCAGTCATGTGCGAGGATGCGCCTGAATCGACATACCATGTATTGTCATCATCTCCTCTTGATGCATAAAGTGCATAGTCGACTGTAAATAGCCTAAGATCATAGTTGTGATCTTCATCTTCTTCTTCAGCAAAACAACCTTGATGTTTCTTTTATTTGCTTCTCCTTTCATCGGCTTGCTTCTTGTAACATTCTCTGATCTGGTGACCAGCCTTTCCACAATAAAAACATCTCTTAACATAAGTATCAGTCATACCTCTAGATGATTTCCCTTGAAAGGAGTTGGCTCCTTTCTGCTGCTGTTGCGGTTGTTGTTGCTGTTGTTGGTACTGGCGCTGCTTTCCTCTGTGCTGTCTTCTCTTCGCCATCAAAGCAAGATCATTTCCCTGAGTCTTTTGATTCTGTCGTCGCTCCTCCTCCTGGAGCAGAATCGCTGTCAGTTCATCAGACAAGGGGGCTTTCTCCCTTGCTGACAACGCTGAGATGAATGTCTGATATTCATCTGTCATTCTGTTCAGTGTAAGTGTAACCAGATCTAAATCTGATACCTTCTCTCCAATGGCTCCCAATTGGTCTTTCAGATCCTTAACTCTTGCCATGAATCCACCAATTGATTCATTCTTGCCCATCTTTAATGCAAACAATTTTCCTTTGAGTGCTAGAACCCGATTTGAGTTCTGTGTCTCGTACAAACCCTTGATCGTATTACAAATGTCCGCGGCCAACTTGTAGTGTCGAATATGAGGGATAATGTTGTCTTTGACAGACATCTTCAGTATTACTTTTGCCTTTGTTTCTCTCTTATCCCAGTCCTGTTCTTGGGTTGCATTTCCGGCTCTCTGTTCATTTCCCAAGACGATCGACCACGCGTTCGCACTCTCCAGCAAAGTTTGCATTTTGAACTTCCAGTTGGAGAAATTTGTTCCATCGAGCTTACCAGACTCGTGAAGGTATGATTCCAAACTGTTGTTCATTTTCGCCCAACTGAACACTTAAAACTGCCACCACCGGGCAAGTCCGATCTGCTGCCACTGAACAGATCACGGACTTCACTTTGCCACCACCGGGCAGATCCGATCTGCTACCACCGAGCTGAACATGGATCTCACTTCGCCACCATCGGGCAGATCCGATCTGCTACCACCGAGCGATCAAGGATCTCACTTCGCCACCGCCGGGCAGATCCGATCTGCTGCCACCGAGCTGATCAAGGATCTTGATTCGCCACCACCAGGCAAATCAAATATGCTGCCACCGAGCAGAATCTCCGCGTGCCTCCACCGGGCCTCTGCTGATCTGCAACAAAAAAAATTGCAGATCTTCAGAGAGAAAGGGCTGGCGCTCCAATCGACGCCGAATCCGCGCTAATCCCGGAAAATTAAAATTCGCGATGTGCAGGAAAATTGGCGCGCTTATCGACCACGGATCCGTGCCAATTTGGTCTCTCTTTTCTCTGGAGCGATTTTCAGCTCAACTCCCGCGCCAATAGCGCGACTGTTCTTGAGAAATCCGCGCCAATGACGCTGCACCTTCTAAAAAAAAATTCTGCTCCAAGTTTTCGCTCCAACCCTTCCTTCGGCTCAGAGATGATCAGTCATCTAACGCCTTTTCGCTTCAGGTGTTACTGCAGGTCCCCCTGATCACACAGCTATCTCTACATGTACAAATGTGCAACTAATGATACATCCCAGAAAAAACAAAAGCTAAGGCTACCTCTACCCTAAGCTCTGATACCAAGATAAAAATAATGAAACTTGAATTAATCAGAAGGAGTTGCAGCTCACAGGTGTGTACATCATCTGGAGACTGCACTCATACAAGGAGGAGACTCTCTCTCTCTCTCGTTCACTCAATACAATACAATGAATGAATATTACATATTAAATACATGACTGAAAAGTAGGTAGTTGAAACCATCCTCCTAAATTCTAGGAACAACTCTTAAAGTAAAAAGTAACGTTACAACCACATAACCATTTCTTCATTATTTCTAACTTTAATAAAAGCCACTATTTTACCTTTTTTTATTATTACTAATTATACTCCAAGTTGGTTACGTACTAACAGGTAAAATGATATATGCTCAAAACAAACTCATTTTCTCTATTCCTTACTCTAATCGAGTAAAATAAACTTTTTTAAATTCATAAATAAAATTATTCCAATTTAATCCACCTCTGAGCCCAAATGAAAATTATAAACCCAGCTTTACTTTTAATAAAAAGAAATATCCAAATTAATTATTTAATTAAAAACCAACCTTACCAATCAAAATCCAGATCCAGTTTTTGAAAGAGTTATACAGATCCGGGTATTGAAACAATTAAAAAGATATAATGTTTACCTACTTTAATATTAAATATAATAATTTAAATTTCTTAGTTAAATATATCTCATCAAATATTATATGTCTTTTTTCGCCTATGTTTTTAGGCGCTTAAAACGTCATTGCTCAGGTCATGCATTTTAGCGTTTGCGCTATTCAACGTATAAAATGTCAATTTTGTGATTCAGGCAACACGCCGCATATGCCCAGCAAGCATTACTCATAGTATTACGTCGTCTCTGCGTGCTAAACAAAGCGAATAATACCTATGAAACACATCCAACTCAGCGAATATCGTTACAACACATCACAGACACCAACATATCACTAAAACTAATACTCGCTGTGCTAAAAACTTTGTTGAAGGTTTGAAGGGTAAACTTATAAGTAAATAACTGAAACGTAGTGAACCATCTCAATTAGTGTTATCCAGAGTCTCAGGGAAACGTCGTGAAAGTGGATAATTGTAGTAGGGCAACATCCCTGAGACTCCTGAGACTCCTCAGATAGCTAGCTTAGTGTATGCTTTATAAATCCATACTTTGAATGGCTGATACTCTTCTGAATAATCAATGCTTCTCTCATGATACCGAGTTGTCCATTTCAATTTATATTTCATATGGATCTATCTCCTTTTTCTATAAAAATTCAGGTGCTTTTAATTTAAAAGGGTTACCATAAAAAAAAAAAATTTAATTATTTTTTATAAATAATTCATTTTGATAATTTTTATTTTTTTTTTTTTATATTTTATTATTATTATCTAATTAGTTCAAGGGGAAAGGACACACCAAATTGATGTATGCTACTCTCTTGTCTATTTGTGGGACAAGAGACCACCTCCACCCAAAGATTTTACTGCTAAGTCTATTAAGGCATATATACTCTACCCCATGTGGTTTTGAAGGTTTGGCCTTTTAGGAGAAACAACATGCTCTTAGCTATTAAGCCCACTCATATTACTTTATTGATAATCATAACAATGACACCATGTGAATATTCATTACTTGATTGTCACAAAATAGATTTAAAAACTATATTTCTAACAATAAACACATTTTCACTTATATTTTTATTTATGACATCTTATTCTCTATTAAAACACACTCTCTCCTTTTTTATGTCTATATATTCCAATAAAAAAAAATCTATTGTTGATAACTTTAAATAATATGCAATGGAGTTTACAATTTAATCCTAGTATTCAAAATAGTTTCCATAGAAATATTAAATCATTTTATAATAGTATTTTTTTTGTAAGCTTATAAGAAGTACTTTTCATTCATTCATCTATAAATAGGCACATTACAAATATATAAGTTGTTTGATGGCATCAACGTGTGCAGTGGGAAGCCATGTCTATTGGCCACCAAATCTTACTATAAGCCAACCAAACTATAAACAATTTGAGTATGTTTAACCAAACCTTATACAGTTCATAGTCTCAAAACCAACTAGTACGCATAACACTTAAAACATAAACATTAATCTACATATAAAACCAAAATTAAGCCAAAATTAACAAGCATAACCTCAACAACCTATTCATCTCAGGAGTCCACTGTAGCATGATCTTTAGCACTTGATCCTAGAAACATGGGATATGTCGATGAGTGTGGCCCACATCAACGTTCTGATTCTGCAACTGACTTTTGAATAATCTAGAGTTCTTTTTTAATGTCTCGTAGGCACATCTAGACCTCACCTTGTGTTGGTGTCTTGGTTGTCCCAGTCATTGCTTTGGAAACTATGGATTTCATTAACAAATAGAGATGGATGGAGTGTCTAAATAGGGTGAGACGACCGCGACTATACGCAGGGTCTATGAGCTAAGCTTTCAAATTCAACTCTATCTCTGAGGGCGTGATCAATTATTTGACATGTTCTAGTGTCCCTTCATAGTACAGTAGCCTTAGGAATGTGAGAGTTTGTTTTCGAGCCCCTCTGCCACGATGTCCTCTTCTGCATAGTCCTCTACCACACAATCTGACCAAAGGACGAACCAAGTTCTTTTCATTTTCCTAATTGATGTATGAGGCCACTTCTGCCTCAGCATGAGGCTCCACTGTGAGGCTAAGAATTCACCATAATTTCCATGTTTGGGCCCCCTTTCTTCACCCTTCTTTCACCTTTCGGCACTCGTAACTCAACCCAATGTGTAGAGGCCAAAAGTGGATACAGCATAGGCAGACAAGACTTTATACTCCAACCTTGACCTAAGATAGATATTATCTGGGTATACCTCTCACATCCTACTGCGAACCTGTAAACATCAAACTTAGGCTCCATAAGAAGTTGAGGACGTGATACATTGGATAGATGGTGTTAAATCCATCTTAGCTCCCACAACCTATAGGCACTGAGGGTTACCAACCTTCACGCAATTGATCTGCCTTGATCTACGACACTTCATTTGATCACAATAAATAAGCATGTGAGGGTGTGGGGGATACCACCCACCGTCCCAAACCAATAAATTCTTTGTCATATCAATCAAACCCAAGCATAGTTCTAACTCCTTCGCAACTCAATCAGGGACTTTTTATAATAGTATCAAGAGTACTTTTGCTACAAAAATAAAATAATTTTATGATATGTCATAGTACAAAAAGATAAGAAAGAAAAATAAGACGTGACTAATAAGAACCACTTCTAATTACTTCTATTTGCAAAAAATAAACTCTCATATTTTGTTGAAGTTTGATTCACTTCTACCACTGCAAATGCTATCATTGATTCTTTTAATGATGACAATGTTAGGATTGACCTCCAAAACCTTCCCATATAAAGTTGACCATTAAATAGTATTAGAAAATGAGAAAAGAAAATATCATTAAACACACCCACAATCTCCTCTAATTGTAAGGATATATTAATAGGACTTGCATTAGCAATCTAACAATTATTTAGTATTGATTGTATAACCATTTTAGAATATGAAAAGACATTTAAAGTGCAAACATTTATGTATATCCTAGGATATAGCAAGGCACTAAGAGAACATAGGTCTACAAATAACTTTTTTCATCACTTAGATATCCTTTCCCCTTAAAGAAATCATTCTCCAAGAGATAAAGAGTAAAACCTAAGCCACTATAAAGAACCTCCTCCTACCCATCAAAAATAGCCTTATTGTCTATCAATTATAGCTATCTCATGACACCAAGGGCTAATTGTCCTTAGAGAGAAACTTTAACAAAGTGAAATAGAATGCCCAAAAAACTATTAAGGTTGGGGCATGACCTTCTCTTTAATATATTTTATGGCTCAACCAAATATCCCATGGCATAACAATAGGTAATTATTTAAGCCCTTCTAGGGATGGATTATAAAAAAACAAATTAAAACATTCTAGAATATATTTTGGGACTTATTTAAGCCCTAGTAGGGATCAATTCTTGAAAAATAATTTAAAACATTCTAAGATGTATTATTTGTTCCACAAATAAAGTGGCTTTATTCCAAATCATTCTAAATGAATCTAGTATATTCCTATTCAAGATATAGATGAAAATTTTTCTCCACAACATTATTGCATAAAAGAAACATAATCAAACCTTGAATAGGGAGCTTTTCATGCAATGACAAGTTACCATCTCATTCTTAAAAAAAGGTTAAAAGAGAAACACCCCAAAAAAACTATCTTACTTGTTATATCAGAGATTAGTTGCATACTAACACTAAAGTGTTGTATGGCCAAACAAACTCATTCTATCTATTTTTTATTCAACACTTTATAAATGAAATCATTTTATATCAATCAACCTCCAAACCAAGTAAAGAACTGCCTTTATCTCTATAAAAATAATATCAAAATCAACTATTTAATAGAAAAAATATATTTATTAGTCAAAAAAATAAATATACATAACTTAAATTTATTGAAAATAAACTGTCTTGGTCTTGATATGAACTTAGACTGAGTTGTTTCTTTATGTGATTTAAAAAACTTGATTTTTATAAAAATCTTTTAAATATTATTTTATGTAAAATCATTTAATATATAAAAAAATAAGTATTTTAGATGTAACTTATGTTAAGTGTAAAGCCAAATTCACGCAGGATTCTAGATCCTTCTAGATTAGATCTTTCTAGATCTCCACACTCCCATTAGTTTCTAGATCTTTCTAGATCTTAACACCGCCATTAGTTTCTAGATCATTCCATATCTCCATTTGAATCACATACAGGATTCTAGATCCTTCTTTTGCCTTTATAAATTTGTAATTTCTCTAGCCAAGAAATGCAAGGAAAGTCCCAAGCCTGTTATGTAATGCAAAGTGATTTCTATTCTCCAGTAATTTTTTTATCTATTCCGCTGTTTCTTATTGAGTAATTGTATTGTTACTCCATTTTTCTATTTCTGTGAATTATTCTCTGCTTTTGCTGTCTAAGTCTCTGAGTATGAATCCGTTGTGAGTTATGTATGCTCTGGTCTAACAACTGGAATTAGAGCTAGGGTCAAATATACACTGTGCAAGCCACTTAGTGCCATCACCTTGCTCTAGCGGTGTTCGTTAAAACGTTGGTTGTTACCCATGGAGCTGTTGAAGGATCTGTCCATGAAATAGCTAAGGAACACTGGAACTAAAAGGTAGTTGCTGCAAGAAAAACAAGGTCATGGATCTATGTTGAAACGTGTTGTTGGAGTTTAAAAATTGGAGATCCATGGAATTTGGAGTTGAAACGTGGTGTTCGTAAGTTTTTCTAACATCAAGATTGCACGTATACATCAAGTTGTTTCTCAAACCAACATATGTATATGTGAAATTTGAAAACGTTAAAGCATTATATATGTTTTTATATTTATTATGAAACATATATATTATATGTTGGAATTTTGAAAGAGGTATTTTAAAAGGAGGAAAGTCATTATTACTAAATTTGAAAGAGTAATAATTAAAGTTTTATTTTTAAGTGGAGTTTTTGTGTTTTGGGGTGTGAATTTGATTGAAAATGGAGACAACAGTTTCAAATATGCAGAAGTTGAGCAGGGCTATTTTTTCCCTATGTAAATCACAGATGGAGGATATATCGATTTTAAAGGATTAATATTTGCCGATTGAGGGAACAACAAAGAAAACCTCATGAATGAAAAATCAAGAGTGGAATAAGCTAGATAGAAAGGAGATTGCAACAATCCACCAATATTTAGAAAAGAATGTTTATTTCAATGTGTCTCGAGAAATGATGGCAAGAAGGATTATGGAAGAAGCTCCATGATATATATGAGAAGAACACGGCATCAAACAAAGTGTTCTTGATTAAGAATCTTTATAATCTCAAAATAAAGGAGGGTGCTACAATTGTTGATCACTTGAATGCATTTAATATTATTACTAATCGGCTTGCCTCTGTTAAAATCATTTTAGATGATGAAATTAGAGCCATATTGTTGATGTGTTCTATGCCACACAGTTGGGAAAATTTAATTGTATATATGATCACTTTAACAACTACAGGGACCCTGAAGTTTGATTATGTCAGCAACAATGTAAAGAATGAGGAACTATGACCCAAGTCAATTGTGGAAAACTAGGGAGGAGAGGCTCTAGCTCTACCTGATCGTGGTAGGAAAATGGATCGAGGCTGGCAAGGGAAATCAAGATCTAGAAGCTGATCAAAGTCAAGGAGAGGCAAACTCATTTTCTTTCATTATGTCAAACTCGGGCACATGAAGAAAGAATGTCAATTATGGAAGAAAGGACAAAAGGATCAGAGACCATACAATACAAATCACAAGTCATTCAGCACAAATGAAGGTGAGACTACTGCTGTAGCCACAGATGGTGATGTGTTGTTGACTGTTTCAGTAGAGGATGCATGTGTATATAAATATAGTAGTAGCTTTGATTGGATCCTTGACTCTCGGGCATCTCACCATGTAACCCCATGCAATGATATTTTTGTTTCATATAATCATGGTGATTATGTTAGAGTGCAATTGGGGAATAATAATTTTTCCAGTATTGTTGAAGTGGGAGATGCCCTGATCAAGATTAAAGATGGACAAGATATATTGTTGAAACAGGTCAGGCATGTATCAGAAATGTGCATGAGTTTAATCTCTATGGGACGACTGGATGATGAAGGCTATTCGACAATATTTGGAAAGGAGGCTGGAAAATTAGCAAAGGTGCATTGGTCGTGGCCAAATGACCCAAGACAGGAACATTATACACATTGAAGACACTGATAGGAAAATCATATTTGACTGTTGTCACAAAAGAAGGAAATTTAGCAGATCTATGGCATAAGCATTTGGGTCACATGAGCGAGAAGGGCTTAAAAATCCTTGTTGGTAAAAATTTATTGCCAGGCTTGAAATCCTACAATCTTGATTTTTGTGAGCATTTTATATATGGTAGACAAAGAAGGGATTCATTCCTTAGAGGTGGCCATGGAAGAAAGAAAAATGTCTTAGAATTGGTACACTCAAATGTGTTTGGTCTGTTAACATCAAATCATTAGGAGGAGCATCATATTTTGTCACATTTATAGATGATGCATCGACGAAGGTTTGGGCGTATCCTATGAAAAATAAAAGTGAAGTGTTTGGAATATTTAAAAAAGTCCATGTTGCTATTGAAAGATAGACTAACAAATTACTGAAGTGTTTAAGAACAGATAATGGTGGAAAATATTGCTCAAATGCATTTAAGGAATATTGTAATATGTTTAGCCTAAAGCATGAGAAGACTATGCCTGGTACTCCTCAATAGAATGGTGTTGCATAAAGGATGAATCGCACCATTATGGAAAAGGTGTGAAGTATGTTTTCCAATTCCGATTTGGAGAAGAATTTTTTGGCTGAAGCAGTCAGGACCCTTGCTACCTCATAAATAGATCTCCAACTACAACATTGGATGGTGGTATCCCTGAACAAGTTTAGACTGGTAAGAATTTGAATTATTCTCACTTGAAAATATTTGGATGTGAAGCATTCATACAAATTCCCAAAGAAAATAGAACTAAGCTAGATGATAAATTTATGAAATGCATATTTTTGGGATATGCAGATGAATATTTTGGTTATCGTCTATCCGTTCCAGTCAAACATAAAATTATTAGAAGCAAGGATGTTATATTTAATGAGTCAAAAATGTTCAGGAGGAATGTAGATGAGTTGGAGGTCAAGAAGGTTATTGACAGGTTTGAAGAGCAGTAGGAAAACATACCACCAATACAAGAAAATAAATAGCAAATTCAAGTGCATGAAGAACAACAAGTGGAAAATTATGAACAACAAGAAATCTTGCAGCAACCTTTATAGGATATTCAACCTGATAATGCACCACCACAGTTGGTTTGCAGATCTTCTAGGCCTCATAAGCATTCACAAGGGTATCCTCCTTCAAACTATATTTTGTTGACTGATGAAGGTGAACCTAATTGTTTTCAAGAAGCTTGTAAAGTTGAGCACAGTGAAGAATGGAAGAAGAACTGAACTCTTTGCTGGAAAATAAAACTTGGGAGTTGGTAAACCTCCCAAAAGGTAGAAAGGCTCTACAAAACAAATGGGTGTGCAGGATTAAGCATGAAGGTGATGAAAGGAAGGAGAGGTATAAAGCAAAGTTGGTGTTGAAAGGTTTTACCTAAATGGAAGGTATTGACTTCACTGAAATTTTTTCAACTGTTGTTCAAATGCCATCCATTAGAGTCATTCTTAGTCTAGTTGCTACTTTAGACCTAGAATGTGAACAGTTAGATGTAAAAACTGCATTCCTCCATGGTGAATTGGAGGAAGAAATTTATATGGAGTAGCCAGAAGGCTTCATAGAGAAAGGGAAAGAAGGCATTGTTTGTAGGTTGAAGAAGAGTCTCTATGGGTTGAAACAGACACATCAACAATGGAACATGGTTTTCAGAGGTTGGAAGCTGACCATTGTGTCGATATCAAGAGGTATGATCAAGGAAAGTATATCATATTATTGTTACATGTGGATGACATGTTGATTGTTGGGCATGATAAGTATAATATCAATAGGTTGAAGAAAGATTTGGGTAGCAAATTTGCAATGAAGGATTTGGGACCAACACAACAGATATTGGGCATGCGGATTATGAGTGTCAAGAAAAACAAAAGGTTGTGGCTGTCACAAGAAAAATATATCAAGAAGGTGCTTGATGGGTATAATATGAAGGATGCCAAGCGAGTTGGTACACCCCTTGCACCACACTTAAAGCTTAGTACGAAATTATGTGCTAGTAATGACAAACAGAAAGAAGAAATGACCAAGATTCCTTATGCTTCAGCAGTTGGCAGTTTGATGTATGTCATGGTATGCACACGACCAGACATTGCGTATTCAGTGGGAGTAGTGAGTATGTTCCTTGCCAATCCAGGTAAACAACACTGGCAAGCAGTGAAATGGATTTTGAGGTATCTCAAGGGTACTAGTCATTATTGTTTATGTTTTGGTCATGATGAGACTATGCTTGAAGGATTTACAGATGTGGATATTGCTAGAGATATGTATACAAGAAAATCCACTACAGGTTATTTGTATACATTTGCAGGTGCAACAGTATCTTCAGTGTTAAGGCTACACAGAATAGTAGCCCTCTCTACAACAGAAGCAGTGTACATAGCTGTAACAGAAGCTTGTAAAGAGATGTTGTGGATGAGGCGATTTCTAGGAGAGATAGGAATAGAAGAGGACAAGTGTGTGTTGTATTGTGATAGTCAGAGTGCCATTCACTTGGTGAAAAACCCAGCATTTCATTCAAAAACCAGGCACATTAACTTAAAGTACCATTGGATCCGGCATGTGTTGGAGGAAGAACAATTATCCTTCGAACCTTGGAAAGATCCATACAGATAGGAACCTTGCTGATATGCTCAATAAGATTCTGCCATGAAATAAACATGAGTTATGTAGAGGCATGGTAGGACTCGGTGTGACTTGATTCATATTTGGCTTCAAGTTGGAGAATGTTAAGTGTGAATCCAAATTCACGCGGGATTCTATATCCTTCTAGATTAGATCTTTCTAGATCTCTAGACCGCCATTAGTTTCTAGATCTTAACACCACCATTAGTTTCTAGATCATTCCAAATCTCCATGTGAATCACATACAGGATTCTAGATCCTTCTTTTGCCTCTATAAATTTGTAATTTCTCTCGCCATGAAATGCGAACCAAGACCCAAGCCTGTTATGTAATGCAAAGTGATTTATGTTCTCTACTGATATTTTTTATCTAGTCCACTATTTCTAATTGAGTAATCTTTTTGTTTCTCCATTTGTCTGCCTGTATGAATAAGTGTGTGAATAAATGTCTGAGTATGAATCTGCTATGAGTTATGTATGCTCTCGTCTAACAACTTACAATCGCATCCAAATGAATACAAATCTTACCGAAATTTACCCTGTACCCAATATGTTGGCTTAAGAACGACCCAAAAAGCCCACCTAACAAGTCCAATTATAGAATGGATTCCAGATAAACAAACCTTAATGCCCTTGTCTTTCCATCCCCAGTGCATGGTCACATAACTCCCATGATGTAATTCGCCAACAATCTTGCTTCTAAAGGTCTTACAGTGA
This sequence comes from Pinus taeda, assembly GCA_000404065.3. Taxonomy (NCBI): domain Eukaryota; kingdom Viridiplantae; phylum Streptophyta; class Pinopsida; order Pinales; family Pinaceae; genus Pinus; species Pinus taeda. The sequence continues at coordinate 35,372 of APFE030645532.1, forward strand.
ACTTCGTTACCACGCACCATAGACATCAGGAGATCACTAAACTTTGTACTCACATGTGTGGATTTGGTTGGTTGATCTTGCAAAGGCTCATTTCTTTTTCGAGTTCCTCTACTTCTTCTTGTTGCGATAGTAGCTTTAATGTTATCTTGTTCGTGGTATACCTATTGTTTTTCACCTTCTTCTCCTATGTAGTCCTCTAGGCTCTAGAAAATATTCTTTACCTCTTTTGATATCTTATTTGTACATTCATGAAATATGACATATTTGATTGCAAAAAATTTGCGAGTTACTAGATAGAACATTACATATTATTTTTAATTAGAGCATTAACTAATGAAAATGCACTTAATTGCCTTGGAATCAAGTTTTATCTATTTTAATTAGAAACATGAGAAAATTTTGTACATAGAAAGATTCTCAAATGACTCACAACCAATTTATAACCATGAAATGCTTCATAAGGTGTCTTGTGCTGTAGAATTTTTGGAGGACTCCTATTTTTCAATTATTCAATGGTGCTCATGGCTTCAACCTAAAAAATGTTATATAATTTTTTTTATCTTTTATCATGCATCAAATACATTCAACTAATATCTTGTTTCTCCTTTTTACCATACCATTTTTACTACACCATTTTGTTGCCGTAGTGCAAAATGTTGCTAAACTCCATGGCTCTTGTAGTAGTTATTCAACTCTCATGAGGTTTATTCTTCCACTTGATTTGACTTAACGATATCGTTGTATTTTCATATTTTCTTCTCATCCATATTTTTAAATTCCTAAAAATATTCAAAGACATTACTTTTTATTTTTATAAAATAGACCTTTCTATATCTAGTATTATCATCAATGAAAATAAGAAAAGATGAAACTCCACCCAATGATCTATTTTACATGGCTCAACATATATCACTAGTCATTAGCTCATGCATTTCCCTCTTTCTCTTTTTTCTCTTATAGGAAAATATTCCCTATGTTGTTACCATAATACACACCCTTTACATTTATCATGTCAATTCTTAAAGTTTAGAATACCTTCCACCATACTCTTGTTTTAAAGTAACACAAGATCATTGTGATTAAGATGGTCATACATTTGATTCCACAACTCGTCTACTTCCATTTTTGTAGATGCCATTAGTTGTTGATCCTTCTTATTAACATCAATCATTTATGGTTTTGATTGTGATGTAAATAAAGAAATTCTGTATGGTTTTCATTTTGATTTACTTTTAACATTGTATAGAAAATTGGTGTGAAGTTTTAATTACTTAATTAAAAATAGGCTAGATATTGCATATTTTGTCAACATTGTTATTCAATTCCCAAATAAGGTACATGATAGTCACTAGAAATAAACTAATAGTCCTTCGATATTTGAAGGAGAGTGAGAATTTTGATATTGAGTATAGTAATGATTTGAATGCTGAGTTGATAGGTTGTCTATATGGTTTTGATTATAACTTTCCTCCTTTTTTCTTATCTTACAATTTTCTTTTGTATGGTTGCTCCACTTTGGCTATTATGGCCAAAAAAGGAAAATTTTAAGAATGAAATTTTATCTTAAAGTTTACAAACCTTGGAGAATATTACTAGTCGCTAATATGAAAATTGTAAAATGTCTGGCAATATTTTTGTAAAAACATTGCAGAATATTACTAGTCGCTAATATGCAAATTTTAAAATGTTTGCCAATATTTTTGTAAAACTATTTAGATTTCTAATAACTTTATATTAATATATATACAATTTTGGGGAGTTTTACGATAAAACAATTTTACACTATAAAATGCGGGTGAAACATTTTTACAAAAAATGGAAATTGGCGAACATTTTTTAGAAAAAAGCGTGGAAAATTAGCCCACCTGTGAATATGAGCCCTAAACTTTGAGATCTAACACTAAGATTCTTCCTTATTTCTTCCTCTTACACTAGAATACCTATTAACTCATCAAATATAGGAACCTTTTCCATAGCTAAAACTATAATCATAAATATATCAGAATCATCAAACATCTCATTCAATGTATTTGTTACTAGATCAATGTTGTAAATGTTTTCAGCAATAACACCAAGTTTATCATAAATTCATTTGATTATAGAAAAAAATCATTGATGCTTTCATTTACCTCTGTCCTAATTGACAAAACACTTCTCTTTCAAAATAACACTAGATTGGTATTATAATTTTCATGTAATCTTTGAAGTGTTTTTGAGGTTTATTGAGTTGTAGCAGAATCCATATTGTTACGAATATTTCCAAGAGTACCTTGACCTTGGTCTCTCTTCGCTCCTAATATTGAAGGGAAATTGGTGGTGTTGTCAATTTGGTTTCATCTCCTTGTAATTGCTTCAACCTTCCATTGACGTCTACAACTTAAATTTCCATTTTTTGTAATTTTCTCCATCAATATTTTTTAGCTCATTTAAATATGAATATGCTAATGAATTTTCCATTTTCAATTAAAAATATAAAATGTACCAAAAATAAATACACCAAATCTAAATCAAGTTATACCAAATTTATTTCAATACCAAAACATACACACATTAGATTTACCCATTCCAATTAACCTTTGCAATACCCCCCATATCTAGGAGATGCTTCTTTGCTCACCATGCTTAAGCTTCTTTGCTCTTTTTTTAAGACAACTTCTAATATATACCATAAATGTTTACAATACAATATTTTGGTTCTCAAGTAACCTATTAGAGGTAAACAAAAGGCTAGATAGCCACATAAAATTTCGATCAGTGAAAAGTGTTTGTTTTTTTATTTGTAAAAGAAAGTGCTAAAATTGCTAGAGCATAACCACAATGCATTCAAAGATGCATCATTTATTTCTATTGGTTGCGGGACTACGAAGGATTACTACAAGGATGAGCTAGTGGCAAAGTCATAAAGATTTCCTTAAGAAATAGAAGTGACCCACTACGTTCATGAATACAATTGTCATTTAAACAAACCATCAACCCTTCATGGAGCCACTCTTCTCACAACACTCAATTTCAACAATGGAAAATTTTTCGTCTCTCCATTAAAAAATCAAACCGACTTGGATTAAAATCATCTCCTACAAAAAATCTTTAGATTTAGATTGTCAACACACATGTAGTGTATATGACCCATAAATATATTAAACTTGCAAAATATGTCAAAGAAATAAGATAAGAGATTCCTAGAATGGAAATATATTTTTATTATGATATGTAAAAACCCTGGAGGTGGGGTAACACCATATTATCAATCCTTAAGGAAGGAGAATAAATGATTTTCAATACAGCAGTACTTGACATATCTCGAATGGAGAGCCTCTAGCCTCTATATAGGTTTCACACATATAATACCATGGGTAATACCATAAGCCTTAAATACTATACATCCAATACCATCCCATTACTTCATTTACATCAGATTATTTCCTAACTATCTGCGATCCCTTGCATATTGTGGGTTAACCACTTTATTTATTAACTATGACCCATTTATTTATCATCGTTAATGAAAATAATGAGGGTCAACTATTTACAATCATAATTATTATGGGTAACCACTTATGGGATTTATTTACTAAACTAACTAATTGTGGTCCCCTTTTACATCACATTATGTCGTTAGGTATACCCCGAGCTACCCCATATTATCCACCCCTAGGTATACTACATTACATTACCCTTAAATCATGTTTGGTCCTCGAAAAAATAGACGAACATCAATAATAAGATCTACTTAAGATGTTAATCAACTTTTAGCATGGACTTGCATCCATTCATCTAAGAGAAAGGTGAACACTTTTTTGATTAGTTGTCTCACCCTCCTGAGAAAGAATTTTTTTTGTGCTTCGCAATTGTAGATATATTGTGGTAGACCAACATGCTTCTTCAGGTGTCTTCTAGGTGCCTCCATTCTTGTTGCTAATCATGTGCCATATTTTTTGTTGTTGTCTTATTAATTGATGTCTTGTTGGGTGATGTGAGTGATGATATGCAGAAGCCTTAATTGGCATTGTTTCCTTGTGAGATTTCCCAACTAATGGTGCCAAAGTGGCATATATTTCCCTTTGTGGGGTTTGCTCTTGCTTGTATTTTATTATTGCTTCCACCAAGGAATCACCATCTGATGTGTTTATGCCTGTAGATATTTCTGCGTGTCCCTCCATGGTCTTCACCTATTTACTAATGGAAATATCTAACAAGGTAATTTTCTTCTTTTTGTACGATTTCTTCGTAAATTTCTTTTACTCATTCACATTGATTGTACCAACTCATTCCATCCAAGGATATCCCAAAACAACATCATGTCGATCCATGTATAAAGCATAAAAATATGAATGTAACACATGTTTATCCACGGTAACCATCAAGTCCTTAAATATTTGAAAATGCACATGGTCAACATGTGTGCCTTCAGTATGTTGTGTTGGAACTTGCAATTTGTTAGCCAATTTGAGATTGATGAGACTATGCTTGGAACTAGGGTTAATAGAAATAACAGACTTATCTTTGTGAATACATCCATGAGCCAATAATTTGGAATCATTACCTAGAAATAAACCATTATGGATATCCTTATTCGTCTTCCTAGCATGAGACCACTTGCGGAAAATGACCTCTTCCACCTCTTCATCGAGAAGTGCCCCTATCTCATCTTGGTTAAGTGGTTTCATATGGCAATGTTATCCTTTAAATCATTACATGCTCCATATCTCCAATTTATTGAACATTGTGCATGTTTATATTTTAGGTATTATTTAATAGTAGGATCATCCCATTTTCCTATAAAAAAAAAACCTTCTAGAATGCAAAAATAGAGTGAGGGTTTTAAAGAGAATCACTTACTTTGAGTGAAAATTTAAAATAGGCACAATTGAGTCAATATAGCTCGGAATCCTTATTATAAGATATTTTTTAAAATGGAATGACCATTTTCCATCTTCCCATATGATTGGAACCATGATCTTACCTCTTGGTGAACTCACATAAATGCTTAAATTGGCTTTCCGCCATAAAAAATTCTGAAAAAATAGCTAATTTTAAATCAACAAGATCTCCCACATCTGGACTCTAATTCATATGTTTTGTTTTATGCATTTGCCTATGTTTTTAAGAGGAATTAAGATACATATTCATTGGGAAAAAAATGACCTAAAATTCGTCGCACATGATTTTCCATCAGAACATATTCGAAAAATAATTGATTTTAAATCAGCAATATCTCCTCCATATGGGCTCTAATTCAAATGATTCTTTTTAATGGGGTGTTTTTTTATAGGAATCTTGATATACATTTTGTTTTTGAAAATTACGTGTAAAAAATTCCAGATATGATCTCCAAAATGGTAACCCACTATTTTTTTCTTCCAAAATTCTTGCAAATACAAGGAAAAAAAATTTCCTCATTTTTCTAAGGAAAAAGCTTTGACTATACTTGTCATATAACTATGAATAATCCTAAGAGAAATACAAGAATAAAATATAATATTTTAATATTTTTATTAATATAAATCACTTGAGATAGGGTAACATGATTCAATCACTCCTTAAGGAAGAAGAACATTCTACGAGCCAATCCTCGTCAATACAAAAAAATATTCGACATATATCCTATGTACAGTGTCTAGCCTCTATATAGGTTTGACACATAAAATACCATGGGTAATACAATGATCCTTGAATACTATACACCCATTACAATGAGCTTACCTGATTTACATCACACTATTTCCTAACTACTTGTGCTCCCTTGCATATTGTAGGTTTACAACTTTATTTATTAACTATGGCATGTATATTTATCATCCTTAATTAACTCAATGAGGGTCACCACTTACAATCATAATTATTAAGAGTAACCACTTACATTATTTATTTACTAAACTAACTAATTGTGGTCCTATTTTACATCACATTATTCCCTTGAGCACACCCCTAAGTATACAATGTTATCCAACCCTAGGTACACTACAACGAATATGAAATGCATCCACCATTTATGTTGTCTCCCTCTTTTTTTGTGAAAATTTGGCTACTCAAAACAACCAAAATAAAGCTTGATTTTATCGTGCAACACAGATAGAAGAGGAGACCTGGCAGGGTCTAGATGTTAGAATACGAGTTACCAAGAGACAAGGACGCTGGCGCTCTATTAATGGAACAATGAAAATAGGCACGCTGGCGCTATGAAATAGTTGTTAGATTATACCTTCTCTCTTTATTATACGGAAATACTGCCACAAAAAAAGAAAGACAGGCACCCTTAACTAAATAAGTAAGGGGCGAAATAATAGCACTTAGTTCTTTAGAATGAGTTAAAAGAGAAAGATGCCCTTAAAATCAATTATTTTTATTTATTTTTGAATTTCTCTTTATACACCAAGTTAATTACATGTCAACACTTAAAATGTTGTGTTCCCAACAAACTCATTTTCCTTGTTACTTACTCTCGTACTATCAGATAACTTTTTTTAATTCATAAATGAAATTGTTATATATTAGTCCAACTCTAAACCCAAATGAAGAATAAAATAAACCACCCTTGTTTTTATATAACAAAAATATCCGAGTTAACTTATTTGATCAAAAATACAATTTTCAATCTCCTCTATAATATATAAAAACCTGCAATCTCATCTAAGCAAATACAAACTCACATTCTGTCCAAGATTCTCTCCAAAATGTTTATTGACAACCAAAAACCCTACTTCACAAATCAAGTTAATTAAAAATATATTCATCACCTATATATATGTATATACAAACACGGACAACTCAAAAAACCAACGTTACAAATGAAGTTATTTAAAAAATTCTAGAATATAATGTTCATATATTTCAATATTAAATTTAATAAATGAAATTCCAACTTATTAGAGATATCCTCCATACGTGTACATATGCATGTTAAATTTTAATAATTTAAATTTCAACTTAATTAAATATATTACCATCAATTCTATACATATAAAATATTTTTCCTTGTCATATTTTTTTTGGGCACTCGAAACGTCATTGCTCATGTCATGTATCTTGGCCTTTAGCTTCTCAAAGCATTACTCATAGTATAACATTGTCCAAGTATTACACGTCCACATATGCCCTACATTCATTTGTCAACGCGTCGAACTCGTCCAACCCAGCAAATATGATCACACTATATCGTAAAACGCGAGAGGTCGTCATATACACGGAATTCATTTCCTTAAAAAGCAATATTTCCTCATGAATATTCCCTATATGCCCTACATGCATTAGTCATACTACTACACGTCCACATATGCCCTACATTCATTTCTCACGCGTCCTGCTCAGCAAATATTCTAATAATGTATTGTAAAACGCCAGAGGTCTTTATTTACACGGACTTCTTCAGAGGATCAATAAAGAGGAAGAGAAGACTCAGAACACGGAGTTTTAAGATTCCACTACCTGTAGATCAGTTAGCCAGTAGCTGTGGAACGTCGTAGCTCACAATCCAACAATCAGATGGCTCGTAATCCACAACCCTTGCATGCTCTTGTGTTCCCATACCCAACGCAGGGTCACATAACTCCCATGATGGAGTTTGCCAAGAAGCTTGCTTCTAAAGGTGTTACAGTCACCTTCGTTACCACGGACAGCAGACACCAGCAGATCACTAAAGCTCACACTCACAGTGCTGAACAAGACGATCCTATTGAGCATGAAGCCCGTAATCTTGGTCTCGATATTCGCTCTGTTCAAATCTCTGATGGATTACCTCTGGATTTCGATCGGTCGGCCAGATTCAATGATTTTGTGCGCTCTGTGGATAATATGGCAGGAGAGTTGGAAGAGCTTCTTCACAATCTTAACAAGGTGGGGCCTGCCATATCGTGTGTCATAGCTGATAGTTTTCTTCCCTGGTCATTTGAAGTCACAAAGAAATTAGGACTTCCCTTCATTTCGTTTTGGACACAGCCGACATTTCTTTATTCAATCTACTATCACTTCCATCTGCTTGAGGATCTCTATCACTCTCTTCAGCAAGGAACTGGTAAGGTTTCTACTAGCTTTAAATAGTTTTTCCGTTTGAAATCCTGTTTATAAAAACTTGCAGATATATCTGAGCCCGTCCTCATCAGTAGGCAAGTAGTTTACTCACAACTGAATCTTGTTTATTTTTATTTCGAATTTTAATTCTCGACAGTGGGACTTGCCTGCAGCTGATGAAGGCACCATCTCGATTGATTATATTCCCGGCGTGCCAACCTTAGAAGCAAGAGATCTTCCTTCCTTCATTCGTGAGACAGACGCGGACTCAAAGTACATTCTTGATCTGTTGCTGAGGTCCGTTCAGATGAGTCGCGAAGCAGATTGGGTGCTCGGTAATTCTTTTGACGATCTCGAAGGCAAGGCAGTGAATTTAAAGCCTCCGGTTCTGCATGTAGGCCCGTTGCTTCCATCGGGTTTTCTTAACGGTGACCATTCAAAGGAAGTAAGTGTTGGAACGAGCATTTGGACAGAATATGACTGCTCCGAGTGGCTGGATGCAATACCTACTGCTTCTGTTATATACGTTTCGTTTGGGAGTATGGTTCATGTGACTAAAGCTCAGCTGGAGGAAATAGCGATGGGTCTCAAGGAAAGTGGACAGTTCTTCCTCTGGGTAGTTCGTCCGGACATAGTCTCTTCAACAGTCTCGGACTGCTTACCAAACGGCTTTCTGGATGAGATCAAAGGGCAGGGGCTCGTTGTTCCATGGTGCAATCAACTGCAAGTGCTATCCCATCCCATCGTTGGGGGATTCATTACTCACTGTGGATGGAACTCAATGGTTGAAAGCATAGCTGGTGGGGTTCCCATGATAGGTTTTCCATTTTGGTCGGATCAACTCACCAACAGCAAGCTCATGGCTGATGAATGGAAAATTGGATACAGATTGACCGGAGGTGGTCAGGGGGGAGGGAAGGGACTGATACTGAGGAAAGATATATCTAGCACCATCAGAAAATTGTTCAGTGACGAAGGGATGGAAGTGAGGAAAAATATTGAGGCTCTAAGAGACAGTGCGAGGACTGCAGTGCGAAGCGGAGGATCTTCGGATAGAAACATTGAGACCTTGGTTGAAGGTTTGAAGGGAAGCGTATGAGTAAATAACTGAAAGATAGTGAACCATCTCAACAAGTGCTATCAAAACTAAAAATTGTTTAATCCATGCTTTGTCCTATTTCACTGCCGTGATTTACATTGCCGTATTAATGCCCGATACTCTTATGAATCGTCAACGTTTCTCTGATACTTGATAGGCCGAGTTGAATATATATGTTATATGAATCTATTTATTTTTTCTTTGAAAATTCAGATGCCGTTAATAGTGTTAGCATATATGAACAACAATTTAAGATTAAATTTTATGATATCTTTTGTAATTAATCATTTTCATGGGTTTCTAATGTATCATACCTTTTCAAAATCATAACTATAACACCCTAAGAATATTCGTTACAATTTGATGACTTATTACTTTATAACACCCTAAGAATATTCGTTACAATTTCATTTCTTTATGTTAAGAATATTCATTATACTTTCATTATTTTATTACTTTATCTTAAGCATATTCACTACACTTTCATTACTTTGTCGTGGGAAAATAGATTTTAAAATTATATTTCTAAGAGGAAACACCCTTTGACTTTATATTTTAATTTATGAGATCTCATTCCCTACTAAAACACTCTCTCGTGATGTGCAAACAAAAAAATTTTCTCTTTCTATATATAGACATGAAAAAAGGAAATTTTATGTGCTATACGAAATATTTAAATAAAATAATCTTGATTCCATGTAGCAAATGTATATATTTTTTATAATAAATCATTTAAACATATAAAGGGATTTCATGAGCAGCTATAGATATAGATATAAATATATAATTAATATATATATATATTATATATATTATATTATAAAATTATTAATCATAGTAGGAGAAGATAAATAAGCCAGGATTGATATGAATTACTTGAGACAAATTTTATTTAGTGCCTCATGAAAGTCCATATAAAAATTGGGTTTTATATTTTGTTGAAGTTTGATTCATTTCCACCATAAGGGTGTTATCAAAAGATTATTTTGTAGAGTTTATTTAATTGGTTATAAAATAATATTACAACCTGAGAAAAGAAAATATCATAAAACACACTTAAGATTTTTCTCCAATTGTAAGGGTTATTAATAGGGCTTGAATTAGAAATCTAACGGTTATTTAGTATCCATTATATAACAATTATACAATATGCAAAAACATCCATAGTATAAACATTTGGGTATAACCTAGCATATGATAATGCATAGAGAGCATATAAGCATGAATTTTTTTTTCTTCCCTAATATATATATCTTTTTGTAGAAAAGAAATCATTTTCTAAGAGATGAAATGTAAAACCTAAGTCATTAAAAATGAACTTTTTGCTGGACCCATCAAAAAAGCCCATAGGATTTCCCTCTATCAATTATAGGTATCTCATTAGAGAAATGGCTCATTGTCCTTAGAGAGTAGCTTTGAGAAATTGAAAGATAATGCCCACAAAACTATTAAGGTTCAACCATGATATTCTCTTTAAGACATTTTTATTATGGCCCCAATTAAATAACCCATGCCATAGAAATAAGTAATTATTTAAGCCCCTCTAGAGATCAATTTTCAAAAATATTTTAAAATATTCTAGATTGTCTTCTTTGTTCTACAAATCATGTCTATTTACATAATATTTCAAATAAGTCCAAATGAATTTAGTAGATTGATAGTAAAGAAATAGATGACAACTATACTCCACAACATTTCTCCTTAAATTACACATAACCAAAAGTTTGAATCCCTACCTCTGCATCAATGAAAAGTTAACACCTAATTCTTCACAATGAGTTAAAAGAGAAAAATACCCTCTAAAAAAGCTACTATTTTTAATTTTTTCCCATTATTAATATACCCCAATCTAGTTGCATACAACAACCTAAAGTATTAAGACACCCTTTAAAGAAGCCACTATTTTTCTATTTTTCCCATTATTAATTATACCCAAGCTAATTGCATACAAGAACCTAAAATATTATATACCCAAAAAAACTCCTTCTATTTATTCCCAAGCTAATACATTAAAAAGATGTTTTTGAAATTCATAAATAAAATTATTTAATATCAATTAACTTTCAAACCTAAATCAAAAAGCAAAAAACATCCTTGGTCTCTATATAAAGTGAACTTTTTAGATTCATAAATAAAATTATCTCGGGTGAAGCTATCATTTTGATTCGTGAGATCGAATGTTATTCATTTTGCACATTTATCAATGTGGTTCATATACGCCCATAAACATATATGAAACATATATACTAATACAACCACATTTCCAATATGGTTCATATATGTCGATAGGCTT
>APFE030645532.1:92437-115859 GCA_000404065.3 Pinus taeda
CTATTAGTATTATTTTATTAATAACTTTTTAAAGGATGATATTATTTAAATGTTAATAATTTTATAATAATATATTGATAACTATAGATTAATACATTGATCTATAAATTTACATATCAATAATATATTAATATTAACATTAACCAATCATAATCATAATTAATTTGGTCAAATATAGTCAACATGAAAATAATTTTTAACCATGATTAATGATAGGTATCATGTTTAACATGGTTGTCATTACCATAAATACATAACAAAAGTCAACATGTTGCGATAGTCAGACATATTTAACCTTTCTAGTCAATCTTTGTAGTCAATGTATCAATACAACTATATAGTTAACATTGATCAAATTTATGTTTTCGATAGTTAATGATAGTCAAACTTGTTGATTCAGAGTCTTCGTTTGTCAACCTTGGTCAACCATAAAGCTAACCAAGCATATAGTCAACGATATAGTTAACCTTGGTTCCTATAGTTAATCATGGAGAACATGCCTATAGTTGACCATAAACACCATGTTAACATAACTAGCATTAACATGTTTAATAATGTTAATATTAATATGGTTTCAAACACATTGGTTTTCTAATTTGATTAACTATGTTCAACTATGTTTAGTTATGTTAGAGAGTCAACACTATTCAACATCAATGAGACATAATTACCTATTACTATTATTGATTAATTTTAATGGTTAAATATAGACAACTACATCACTCAAACAATGTCAACCATAGTAAATCATGGTAAATCATGGTCAGCCATGTAAGTTTTGTTACATTACAAAAGCTGGGCCTAATAGTAGGTTTACAAACTAGCTTTGGACTTAAGGTAGGGTCTAAACACCTCTATAGTTTTTATTAATGAATTGTAAAATGTTTAGAGAAAGATAGATTTGCTTGTCCGTGCTTGTTGCTAGATATATTTTCATACTAGGGAGATCGGCCTTGTCCGCAAGATCGATTTATTTGGCCAAAAAATCGGCGATTCCGCTGGGAAACTGATTTTGGATTTTGGTTTTCCTTTGTCTTTGACTTGAGAAACTTGACCTTGTTGCTGGTTTTTTCTTGACGTGTGTGGGATTGGGTAGGTTTGAGGATCTAGATTATTTTTTTCTTTTTTAGAAATTTTCAAGGGGACCACACTTTCGTTTTACAGACAGTGCGTGCATCTCCGCACTATTCCTTTGGTGCACAGAGTGGTACCACATTTGGTTCTTCTGGAAGCCTGCAGAACCTGTGAAATTTTTTGAAAAACCTAAAATGTTTTCTCCCAGTTAGGTTTTGCGTTCATTTACAACTTTTAGTGTCTACCTAGACCTACATGTGTTTTGTCAGAAATCTCTTGTGAGTAAGTTCCATTTCTATTATTGTTTTAGATGATTTTTTAGAAGTCTTTCATGCCTGGATTGGTTTTCACTCGGTCCCTGTAGTGACTCAAACATTATAAGCCTAAGAGACCTTAGATCACCGTGGTGTCTTTTTGCCTTCTTGATGAGTCTGACTCATTTGTGACATCCGTCCTTGCTGATAAATAGGTTACATTTTCTCGTTGCAAATCTTTGAATGAACTTGGCTATAAGTTTTGAATTTCATTTTTATAAAAGAAAACAGAGTTAGATGATTTTGATTGATTTGTTATTCTGAACGAATTAATCCTTAGTTTATTGAATAACTAAGTAAAACGTCCTCAAAAAGATTTGAAGCTTTTATTTCCATTAAGTTTTTAAAAGTTTTTAGATCTCAAGATTAGTTTTTGCAGTTTTGAGTGTTTGCTAGAAATTGTAGAATCTCTTTTGAAAGAATCATTTTTGGTGTTTTTCGGTCTTGCAAAAGGAAAAGGATTTTTTGTGATCATAATTAGTAGTCTCGTTTTGAGTTCTTGTTGAAAAAGAAAAAAATATTTTCTTTTCATTGACACGTTGGAAGAAAGATTTGTTTTTCAAAGAATTGCATTCTCAAACTCTTTCTTTTAGCTAGAAATTCATTCAAGGAAAAACGAATTGTTTATCATTCTTAGGTGCATTTTTAGTGTTTTTGCAGTCGATTCTTCACACCATCAAAGTTTTACCTCCATACCTATTGACTTAAGAAACAACCTATAAAAGTAATGCTTAATTAAAATTGATCTAGCAATCTTTTTTATTTCTAGGGATCTTATCACCAATATAGCTTAGGCTAGTATCTTGGAGTAGGGAGTAATTAACTCTCCAAGATAGATAAACAAACAAGTAGCTATATCTTGTGGTAGGGAATAAATCCAATTGTAATTGATATAATTTGGGAAGCTCCTCTTAAAGGAGTCAATCACGAAATCATGTCCGAACCTTTGAGATAATCAAGTATGTCTCATTGGGAAAGATAGAAGATTTGCGTGTATTATAAACAGTAAACCTCAGATTAACCATTGTCGAGGAGCCTGGGGTCACTTGTTGCTAAACCTCGGATTGATCATGTCGAGGAACCTTCAAGGGGATTGAGCTTTTTTACTCTGCCCTTGCGCATAGATCGGATCATAGACTGTTCCCCCAGTTGTATTTGTTGTTGTTGGTAACTTTAGTGTCCATAAACTTAAGATTATTTCCTAAGGTGACAGTGAAGGAGGGGTCTCACTATACCTAGAGCAGACATCGACTAGAATCACTTGGGCTCTCTGGGGGGTTCTCTTCACTCGAGATGGTTTTGTGAAGAAACTTGTGCCAGTCTGTTTCAATAAGCATGTTGTCGGGATAACTCTTCCAACCGCCCTTTCCGTATTAAATTCTACGACATTGGATTCCATCACGAACTAATGCTTTTGGTACGGAAAGTTACTATTTGTGTGTTGTTTGAACTCTTAGATTTTTTAGGCGTGTGATTCAATTGTTTGGTTCTTTAGAGACTTTAGGTGGTTTTATTGAAATTTTCTTTGTTTACATGTCAGTAATTAAATATTTAATCATGGCTGAATTACCAAGACAATCCTGTACACTTTGGGAGCAACCTCCTGAGTATACACCAAGCCACCCTGAAGGGCTACGAGCTCTTGTATCACCTAATGACAGTAGAGTTGGGTCACCAGAAGCCAAAGAGTCTTCCTTAATTGTTCATCCTAATTATCAAGTACAGACAATGGAGTATATTCCTGAGCCAATTTCATTTTCCAAAGTTACTTTTAGTTTTTCTCCTACTAGTGAATTAGCTGAAGAACTTGAAATTTGTGAGCCTGAAACTGAACCTGCTCCTACTCCATCCTCAGGATTTGCTTCTCCAACTTCTAGTGGTCCTGGTTCACCCAAGGTAGGAAGTATCATTACCCAAAATCTTCCTTCTGGACTCATTTCTATTGAAGAACTTGTTAGTTCGGACAAAGATATAATTCTCTCTAAAAATCAACCAACTTTAGAACTTAGGGAGCATGAATCACTTTTCTATGGTCCTTTTAGGAGTGACTCTTGGTATGTATCATTGACAAACTTTTTAGAAAACCTGGGTCTTAGTTTTTCACCACCTTGAATTCTTTTTCATCCTATGCCCAAAGGTTATTATCCTCCTTTGAATATGTTGAGACAATCATCTATGTTTTTCCAAACATTGGAAACAACTTTATATGGGGGTCCTTCTATTCCTTTGGGGTATTAGTCACTCACTAGTACCTTTTTAGGAGCCTCTCCTCAACCAATTGAACATGAGATATCAATTGGTAATAATGGAACTCAAGTGTCGAGCGTAGAAGAAATTCTTATGATTTCTGGTACTATTCCAAATCCACAACCTCAAGGTAGTCAGTTACTACCTGGGGGGCAACCCCAAGGTAGTCAGTTACCACTTGGGGGCAACCTGAAGATAGTCAGTTACCACCTGGGGGCAACCTCAAGGACAGTAGATACTGTGAGGATAGTACATACCTCAAGGTCAACCCCAGACACAGTACATACCTCAAGGTCAACCCCAGACTCAGTACATACCTCAAGATCAATCCCTGTATCAATATATACCTCAAGGTCAACTCCAGTTTCAATACGTACCTCATGGTTATCAACCTCAAGGTCATTACCCAACTTAAGGTTTCCAACAACCTTCTGGTCAACCATTTGTACAAGGAACTGGAAATGTACCTCTCAATAATCAGCCCTACACTCAACCTGATTATGGTCCTCCATATGCTCAGCCTTTTATGGGTCCATACCCTGAAATGAACATGGTGTGGGATCCATCTCAACAGACTTTGCAACCTAATGTATAGTGATCGAGTCAGCCTGGACAACCTTTGGTTTCTGGTCCAACCCAGAAACTTGTCTAGCCTATTGTTCAAACATCTGCACCTCGTTTAGTTCATCAGTCCAGGCCTAGTTCACCTCGAACTCCACCTCAAACTGCTGCTGCAACTACTGCAGCTTCTGTTCAATCTACCCTACCTACTTCTGGAGTATCGACAACTCTTGTTTCTAATGTTCCTACATCAACTCCTCAAGCCTCTTTACCACAGTCAGGACCTAGAGTTTATACTTCGGTTCAGATGGCCGTAGGACAACCTGGTCCAAGTATGGTTGTCACAACTCAACCGTAATTCAATTATCAACTGTACCGGGGACAGTACCGATTCGGTCCTGCTATGCAAAACCCAGTTTATTAGTATCAACCATACCCTAGATATACTTATCAGCAACCTCAACAACCCCAGTTTGGTCCAGTTAATACTGGTTAACCCTATGATGTATATCTTGACCAAACAATTGCTAGGGGGCAACTATTCCAAATGGATAGTTACCCTATAGGTATTTGATTTGGAGTTTGAAAAATGCAAGGCAAAGAAATCTTTGGTTTTTGCTGAACTGATGTGTGATTTCCCGCGTACTGATACTGAAACTGTGGCAGAAGAAACCATTGTGGATGAATCCTTGTTTCTTATTAGTAATCTTGACCCATGATATGGAGATATTATTGTTTATCTTCAAACCCAATCTTTTCGGCCTGAAATATCACGATCTCAGCAATGGAAAATTCGTTTCCAATCCCAACAATACAATATTGTTGGAGATACACTTTATCATCATGGGGTGGATTATGTTTTCCGACGTTGTCTAACTCATGAAGAAGCAGAAATGGTTCTGAATGATTGTCACTTTGGAGCGTGTGGCAGTCATATGTCTAGGTATGCCATAGCCCAAAATATATTGCACGTTGGTTATTTATGGCCATCCTTATTCAAAGACTGTATCTATGCAGTCTGGAAATGCCACAATTGTGAAATTTTTGATCGTAAGATTCGTGCTCCACCCGCTCCTCTCCACCCAATAATTGTTGTCGGTCCTTTCGCAAAGTGGGGTATCGACTTTATTTCATGTAACCCTCACTCAATCGGGGGGCATGCGTATATCATCCTTGCGGTAGATTATTTTACTAAGTGGGCCAAGGCAATGCCTACATTTTCGCCAGATGGCAAAAACGCTATAATTTTCGTTTTCAATCATATAATTGCTAGATTCAGTGTTCCTCAAGCTATTATTACTGATCATGGGAGTCATTTCCGAAACATCATGATGACTAAAATGACAGATCAACTTGGCCTGCGTCATAATAGTTCTACTCCATATTACCCACAGACTAACGGTCTAGTCGAAGCTATCAATAAAGTTCTAGTCACTATGATCCAACAAATCATTGGTATTCATAGGTCGAATTGGTCTAACATGTTATTTTAAGCACTTTGGGCATATCGAACCCTAGTAAAAACATCAACTCATTTCACTCCTTTTCAATTGGTTTATGGTTTGGAAGCAATGTTACCCATTGAATGCAAAATTTTGTCATTGCAAATAGCCATAGAATTACTCCCAGCCACTTCTGAAGAGGAGAAACATTTGTTGTACTTAGCTCAACTAAATGAAAATCGACGTGATGCTGCATTAGTAATCGAAACTCATGCGAAATTAATAAAAGCTCAGTACGACCGAAATGTTACACCTCGTAATTTTTCAGAAGGAGACCTAGTCTTACTATACAATCAAGCAAACGATAAACTTGGGGCTGGAAATTTTGTACCTATGTGCATGGTCCTTATATTGTTAAGTGAAAGCTGGCAAAAGGGGCCTATGAATTGGTAGATTTTGATGGTGTCTCTTCGGGTAAACCCAGAAATGGGCTTTATCTGAAGAGATATTATGCTTAAAACCTTGGTGTGGAGATTTTTATTAGATTAGTTTCTTTCTAGTTGGTGTGTGTTAGATTAGAAACGTGTACCTAGTTTAGAGAGTCTTTTTATGATTATTCATGCTTATCTTGATTTTACTCTTGATATTGCAAATGTCAACGTCTCATCAAACATATATCAGTTTTGCTGATGGTGCTTGTCATAATACACAGAACATTTCTTCCACAGTTTGGGTTATCTATTCACGCTCTGATGAGTTAGTATCTATGCATGGGGTAAGCCTTGGTCAAACAATGAATAACATTGCAGAGTATAGTGTAGTGATTGAGTTATTATCTGAATCCATCTCATTTGGGATTCAGAGTTTGATTGTTAGGTTAGGTTCTAAACTCATTATATTACAACTTAAAAGGGTTTATGCCATTAGAAATCTAGTGTTATTAAGATTATTTTTGAGAGTTCGTCTCTTGGAACGTGAATTTGATTACATTGAATATCGACATATTTCGAGATATTTAAATACATTAGAAAATGTAGTTGCTTCCCGTATGTTAAATAGACATTTGCAATAATCAAAACAGTAAATTTAAAAAACATTCCCTAATATGTTATACAAGATAGCCAGTAATAGTGATATATCATAGCATAGAAGTGTGTCAAATATACATCATCTTCGGTCATAGGTTGAAAAACACCTTATGATCGGCAAAAAATGATAGTACAAAAGGACATAAAATGTCGTATGTGTCTACAAAAGCGATCATCCTATCCCTGGCAATGATCACGATAAGAAACCACTGCTCGGGCCACCTTACAAAGGAACCTCCTAAAAGGTCCTAGGATTCCAATCACATATCGTTGTAACCTAAGTGGAATATCATCTATTCTAGTCTCTAGAATATCTATTGTCAAACGCTCTAGATGATTCTCCAATTGTGTTAGGGTCTCTATAGATTGGTCTTGTGGGGCCGGTACTGCTGCAACTGGGTGTCTCCTCTCATAAGGCTGAAGAGCGGCTGGTCGTTGTGGACCCACATCTGCATTTAAAACTTTTTATTGTCAGTTTTGGATGATTTAAAAAACAAAAAAAAATTATTTAAAACTTAGAAAGTGTTGAAAATTATTTTACCTGAATCATCCCACTGCTCTCCTGGTGGAAGAGCCATGTCTGGGTCACCATGATAATCCATCCTAGCATACGGAAAATCCTAAATCACAAAAAGTTGGTTCCTCAACCAATGAAAATAGTCAGGTGGAAATCGGACAACCTCTGAACCCTCCTCAGGGTGACGGGCCATCACTGCAACCCAATGCATTATCCTAGGCTCTCGAGGAAGACTAGCCTCAATAAAAAGCTGATGTGGGACCAACATAGTTACCCTCTCTAGACCAAAGCTCATAACCAAGAAAAAATATCCAAAGTTTTTTAGTTGTTCATTATTTTCTCTAGTCAGTTGGCTTTTTATGTTTTCCAACACAACCTCGCACCAGTTGAAGATGGTACCTCGATAACAGTATACTAGCATACACATCTGAGACCCGATAGCTACATGCAATGTGGCACTCCCACATAATCTAGTGACGGTAAACGTGATAACCTTAAGTTTAGGACATGAGATAGTTTTAATATCTATCTGCTTGTCCTTTGTTTGGTCATTACGAAACTCCAATTAGAGACTAGCAAAAGATTGGCCACCTGGACTAGTTCCAAAAAGAGATAACTGTTTTCCTCTCTTGGGCAAACCAGTTAAGAAATATATGTCCTCTAGCTCGATTTTGAGCCGGTGGCCGCCAATCATGAAACACTAGTCCTGTATGCTCCACCTGTCTACCAGCCATTGCAAGAAGTCTACTTGGGCCCTCATGCCACGTATGGCCCATAATTTAAATACTTTGCATGCTTTTAATGCCCATATTGTAGGTGGATGAATTAACACGGCTAGATCCACATCCTCGTGCTCGTGTTCCCACCAAATAAGAATTTCGTATGTCCTACATTGCAAAGAGGATATATTAGAAAAATTTAGTTCAAAATTTTTGGGCAGAAATGGAGAAAATTTAAAATTTAAAACCTATTTCACGGGGTCTGCACCTGCTAGTTAGGGATAGTGCATAGGTATGCCCTCGTCCTAAGCAATAGGTGCAGAACCATAGGGGTCACATGTTGCACCTACGAACCCTCGCGAGAATTTTTCTAAAGCAAATTCTCCTTAAAAAATCAATTTTAAAGCCCTAAAATGAAATGCAAATAGATGAAATGCAAGATAAGGGTGATGTGGATTACCTGGAGCTAACGGTTTTCAATTCCAACGGATGGACTTTTTGCAATCTTCACAGGAAGTTTCTTACCCAAAAGCTCTCACTTCTCACTCTGGAGTTAAATGGTAAAAATGAATTTATAAAAGCCCTTTTTATAAGTTTTTTTGAATAAATAATTTTTAATTTATTTATTTGTTTCTTTTAAAAGGGTAACTTTTGATGCATTTTTATTTATTTTAAACAGGTATGAGTAATGTTTTGAGTTTTTGTGCAGAATATTGGATTTTCAGGGATAATTGATCATTTTCAACAAAGAACATACTTTTTCACTTTTTTGGACTCTTCCAAAATTTACGAAAAAGCGAAACATTGGAGTTTTCCTTAAGCTCTTTTCCGACTCGTAAAATATGAAAAGATTGCCAAGTTTTTCCCTTTTAAACTTGTTAAATAGAATTAAAAAGGCGGTCCACTTAGAGCTCTTTTTTGACTGTATAAACATGAAAATATCGCAGGACTTTTGTTGTTTCAAGTTCGATATTGGTTTTAAATGATGTGTCTTTGATCGTTTTTTTACTTTTTCAGATCAGCACCACTAATTATGAAAAGTACTCCTTGATTGTAATGGTCAAGCGGTTCTCTCAAGTATTATTTTATACTTTTTCGGGCTTGGGGGACAAAATTTACGAAAATGGACAACCATGGAGTTTCTTTAAGTTTTTCTTCTGACTCCCTAAAATTGAAAAACACCGAGTTTCTCCTATACTAGACTCATTAAAATTTAAACAATAAAGAAACTATTCGATTTTAAACAGGAATGAACCACTCTTTATTAGGGTTTGAATTTTAAACTAAGTTGGACTCATCTCAAGGATGAGATTATAACCAAGCAAATTTTATCCTCCTCAATTTTGTCAAAAATAAAGAGGTACTTGCCAGAAATGGTGGGGGAAAAGAGAGAAAATGAACCTGTTTGCTATACTTTGTGTTTTAGAAAAGCAATTAACCACTCTTGAACAAGACACTTTTTTTTTACCTGGGTTGGGAAATCCTTTACCTAATAGTTAATCAAACCATATTTAAAGTCTTCAGCTGGTTTTTGGGTATTAGCTTTGGTTCAATTGTCACCAAACCATCTGTAGTGTTGTTATGTGTTCAAGAGGTCAATTCAAATAAACCATTCATTTGCAAAATATCTATCATCCATTTTGACCATCCCTGAATTAGTCCTTGCCAAATATATTTTTTCAAAACTTGATGTATGATTTCATGTTGTGGGCTTGCCTACGATAGATCGCTTTCTATCGACTTCGGCTCATTATCTAGAAAGATGATCTAGAAATCGTCAATACCTTCGAATCTACATGCCCTAATGGCAGTTTTCTCGCCTTCGATGATAGGTTGCATCATTGACCTTTGATCAAATGATTTTATGACATGTTCGACATCAACTCATTTTCACATTTCATGGATTGTATTGAGTACTTTGAGGGCCATTGACATTACTGGTGGTTTCTCTCACACTTGTTAACAGTTTACATCATTGACTGGTAATCAAGTGGTTTCTACCATGTTCGACTTCGACACATTCATTCACCTGGATAGAATCGTACTAGTTCAGGAAGCAGAAATCAAGACCCTGGATCTAGTTTCCACCACCCAAGCTACGAGGAATTTTGTTATTCATTATACAGTGGACTAGTCATAAACAGATGGATATGCCCATACTGTGTCTACATATGTCTATACTTCTGATGTATTACAAAATCATTCCTGTATCAGAAAAATTTAGTTAGTTTTCTAGATAGTTTTGATCTGAGCATGGGAATGCCTACTTTAATGATGATATGTTCACATATATATATTTTGCATTGAATTTTTTTACAGGTTCCGACTGGAGTGTCCATAGGTAGATCCTTGAAATGATAAAGTAGTTCACTCTTGTTAGATGACAAATTCTATCTTCATCTATTACAGACTTCCCACTTTAGGGGGAAATTTGTTTCACAAAAATTATCACTTTGACTTTTTGTAATTTGTGTGAGTCCATCAACGCTAATAATTTCCTCCTTTTCAAGTCTTGAGCCTCATTTCTTCATATCAAGCCTTCAAAATAAGATAAAGTCCTCAAAAGTCCCTAAAACTCTGGTTCTGCACCTTCTCTTAGCATTTCCTGTGGTCCCACACCTAATGGTCATGTTCCCTATGCACTTGACTACTCTGTCTCTGTGCTCTGGGTGTGAACCCTTGTAAAAGTTAAAACGGCGCAAGTATATTCTTAAAAACTCACTCTGAGTAATTTCTAGAAGCTTCTAGAATGAATCTTGAGGTGGCAAGTTCGCTCTTGTAAGGTTCACGCATCCCATACCTTAAAGAGCTAACCCCTTGATGTGAGGAGCTTATCCCTTTGAAGAAGGACTATATCCCTTCATAGGTGGACCTGTAACCTCCTTCCTTTACACTATAAAATGAAGCATTGGACTTGTTACTTAGGAGGTTGAAAGTTGAATATTTTTTAGGTGAAATGTTGTTGGAACTTAGTCTTCCTAATTAAGTTTTTTTGAGGAGAGATTACATACCTCTTTGATCTCATTTGGAAGAGTGTGAGTCTTGTCAAAGTAAAGGAGATTCCTTTTTCGGACCTTGGGAAGAGCTTGTAGAACTCAAGGCACCAAAGATTGTAAGGTTCTTCTATTTTAAATTTAATACAAATAAGTTTATTTTTCTCAATAAGCTAAGTTTTATGGTTTATTTTATGGATTCCTTGATCACCATAATGAGCATGATTTATTATATTAGCTATGTAGGTGTTATTTGATGTGTGCCTGTTTGTGATTATAGGTTCTCAAAAGGAAACTCTTTCAGACAGTTGATGGACGGTTGCTACAAACTAGTGTTGGACTTAAGGTAGGGTCTAAACACCTCTATAGTTTTTATTAATGAATCGTAAAATGTTTAGAGAAATATAGATTTGCTTGTCTCGCTTGTTGCTAGATATCTTTTGATACTAGGGAGATTGGCCTTTTTTGCAAGATCGATTTATCTGGCCAACATTAATCCCTTGGCTTTATCAATCCCCTAAGTTTATAATATTAGTCCCTTGGATTTAATATTATTAATAATATTATATTGCATTGGGTTTATAAAATTGATCCCTTCTCTTTATTAATATTAGGGTTTATCCTCCTAGGGTTTAATATTAATCCTAGGATTTAATGCTATTTCTTTGGGTTTCTAATATTAATCCAATAAGGTTTTTAATCCACAATGTTTATAATATTGATCCTAGGGTTTCCACTATTAAACATAGGGTTTATATTCCTAGGGGTTAATATTAAGCCTAACGTTTATAATATTAATTTTAGGGTTTATATTCTTATGGTTTTATATTAATCCTAAGGTTTAATATTATTCCCTTTTATTTATAGTCCCTTGGGGTTTTGATAGTAATCCCTTGGGTTTATAATATTAATCTTAAGGTTTATCATATTAATGTTGGGGCTTAATGTTTATTTCAAGGTTTATAATATTTATCTTGGGGTTTCTATCCCTTGGGTTTGTGAGAAATATTGTCTCACTATGAAAATAAACCATGGTCAACTACAGTCAATTATGGTCAACCATGGTCCAATATCTCATTGTGAAGAATATTGTCTCAATATGCAAATTTTTGTGTTGGGCATAGTAGGGGGGTCAAAGCGGGGTGCAACCCCCTTAGTCGGGGGTTTGAGCGGGACGGTAGCCCCCCTTCATGAGGTGTCAGGCATCGCCTCGGGAAAAGAAAATTGGACCCTATATTCAGTGAGCAGACCTATCTATGGTTTTTTTCATGGGTTTTCCACGTAATTTTGGGCATGATGGTTTTCTTCCCATTGTATTTTTCAGATTCGATAAAGGGAACTACATATATGTTCTAATCTAGGGTCAATGGATTGTGGTTTATGAATGCTTTGACATGTATGTATATGTATTGTAACATTGAAAGGAACATAAGGAAAAATCAATCCGGTAGTCCCGATTTTGGGAGCTAGGGGAAACTATATGTATATTTGTTTTATATTCTTATCATTATTTATTTTATGATTTTAGAATAAATCTGCAGATATTTTCTGTATAGGGTGAAAACCTAGAAAAATCAACCAACGTCAACCATGGTTAACCATGGTCCAATGTCACATTGTGACAAATATGGTCTCAATATGAAAATCAATCTAACAATCATCGTTGCAAGGTTACATTACATTGGAATAAATTCAATGTCGCATTGTTACATTAAAAAAGTTAGGTTTAATATTAGGCTTATAATATTAGGGTCTTTTAATAGTGAGTTTATAATTTTAAAGTTTAATAGTGGGTTTACTAATAATAATATTAGATTTAATATTTTTGTTTATATTAGTTTTATTTTATAATATTAATATTAGGTTTATAATATTAATCCTTGTTGGATGTGGAGCCTGATTATTTTTGGTAGCTCAATTCACCAACAACAAGCTCATGACCGATGAATGGAATATTAAATTTAGATTGAGCGGAGGTGGTAAGGGGGAGGGAAGGGACTCATACTGAGGAAAGATAGATCTAGCACCATTAGAAAATTATTCAATGACGAAGGGATGAAGGTAAAGAAAAATATCGAGGCTTTATAGTGCGAGGACTGCAATGCGAAGAGGAGGATCTTTGGATATAAACATTGAGATATTTTTTGAAGGTTTTAATAGGAAACATATGAGTAAATAAGTGAAAATAGTGATCTCAATAGGTGTTAGCAAAACTAACCAAGCAAAAATGCTAAGGAAAATTGAGGGATATGTTACATGCCCCCGTGAATCAACCATGGAAAATCTTGGGACATGTTACATGGCCTGGTGACTCGTCATTTGGAATTGAATCATTGTACACACCATCAGCAACAATTTATTCATTATGAAAAAAAAAATACTTTTTTCAACTGCATTCATGCAGTGGATGAAAAGGATGTAGACATGGGTGCAAATGTTTTCATCGATACGTTTAGGAGGGACTTATAAATGCAATCATCCTTATTTTGTGTGCATATTCAAACATCCTGGTAGCATCGATGATAGACCCAACAATGGTGTGATTGATAATATTATTTCTGCCAATTTCCACAGTAACATTGGTACTATTTTTTCATTCGTTGCAAACTCGACACTTGCTCTCCATGGGATATATCTCACTCGTGACCATAGAGTTCTTGAAAAAAATCCTTGCATAGGACTCTACCACAACAACCTTCACTCATGCTGCCATAAGAGCCATAGGGGCATGCTCTCTGGATGACCCACATCCAAAATTGGTCCTAGCAATGACAATGGAGTATTAGGTTTTACTGTTACCATCTTCAATGAATCTACCATATGTATCAGGAATGCCAATCATAATTAGTAACTTAGTAGAAATAAATGCCAAAACATAATTAGGAATTTCAAACATAATCAATAACATAGCATAAATAAATGCTACTATTTTACCACTAGTAGAATTATTTCATAAATGCCACACAGGTCAACATGCCTATGATGACTTGAACACATGCCACTTGGGACATAAATTGTGAACCATACCATTAATTGTTAAAATTACTTATAACCCTTTGACTATTAATTTTTTAAATTATATTGTTTAAATCCTTTGACCATTATGGTTGAGCATTCTTGAATATGATTGATTTTCACATTGAAGCAATCTTTGTCACAATGCGATGTCGAACAATGGTTGACCATGGTTGATTCTCATATTGAGAGAATCATTTTCATAATGCGACATTCGACCATGGTTGGCCATGATTGACCATTGTTGAGCATGATTAGTATTATAGACCCAAGGGAATAATATTAATACCAAGGGACTAATATTATAAACCCAAGGTATATAAACCCTAAGATAAATATTATAAACACTAAAATAAAAATGGTTGACCATGGTTGACCGTGGTTGATTTTCATATTTAGACAATCCTTGTCACAATGTGACATTGGACCATGCTTGACCATGCTTAATCGTGGTTAATTTTCATATCAAGATAATCTTTGTCACAATACGACGTTTGACCATGGTTGACCAAGATTGACCATGGATGACAATGTATTATTGTATAAAACATGGTTGAACATGGTTCACCAAGGTTGACCATGACTGACCATGTTTGATTATGGTTGACCATGATTATCATATTGAAATAATATTTATCATAATACGGCATTGGACCATGGTTGAAGCAATGATTGACTTTCATATTCAGGAAATCTTATCCAAATTCAATGTAGGAACATGGCTCATCATGATTAACCATGGCTGATAATGATTTATTTTATAAAATATGGTTGGCGATGGCTAACCATGATTGAAATTATCAAACATGGTTCAGCATGGTCGACCATGATTAGTATTATAAACCCAAGGGATTAATAATAAAAACAAAAGGGATTATAAACCTAAAGGAATAATATTATACCCTAGGAATATGAACCCTTTGATTAATAAACCCAACAAATTGATATTATTAACCAAGAGAGTAATAAACCCAAGGGATAGAATTTATTAACCCAAGGTACATAAACCTTGAGATAAATATTATAAACCCTAAAATAAACATTGTTGATGATGGTTTATCTTTATATTAAGACAATCCTTGTCCCAATACAACATTGGACCATGCTTAAGCATGTTTGACCATGATTTATTTTCATATTGAGACAATCTTTGTCACAATACAGCATTCGACCATGGTTGATAATGGTTTATATTATAAACCCAAGGGATTGATATTATAAACCTAAGGGAATAATAAAAAAAGAGATTAATACTAAAACCCCAAGGGAATAATATTAAACCAAGGGAATAATATTATAAACCCAAAAATAAACACTAAAATAAACACTAAAACAAGCATGGTTGAGCATGTGATATTCGACCATTGTTGACAATGGATGACCATATTTGGTTTTCTAAGACATGGTTTAACATAGTTTACCTAGGTTGACCATGATTGACCATGGTTGATCATGATTGACCATGATTATCATATTGAAATAATCTTTGTCATAATGTGACGTTGGACCATAGCTGATACGATGATTGGTTATCCTATTAAGACCATGGTTAACCATGTTGGAATTCCATATTGAGGTAATCCTTGCCACAGTGCAACGTTAGATCATGGTTGGCTTGCTTTACGATGATTGATTTTCATATCGATACAATCATTGTCACCATACGACGTTGGACCATGGTTGACCATGGCTGACCATGATTGATATTATAAACCCAAGGGAATAATAAACCGTAGGGATTAATACTAAAATACCATGGGATTATGAACCCAAGGGTATAATATTAAACCCATGGGACTAATATTATAATCCAAAGTTATATAAATCCTAAGATAAATATTATATACACTAAAAAAAGCTTGGTTAACCATGGTTGACCATGGTTAATTTTCATATTGAAATAATCCTTGTCAAAATGAGATTTTGTACCATGGTTAACTATGCTTAACCATAGTTGATTTTCATATACTAAAAACCAAAGGGACTATAAACCTAAGGGAATAATATTAAACCATAGGAATATGAACCGTGAGATTGATAAGCCCAATGGATTAATATTATAAACCCCAGGGACAAAAATTATAAACCCAATGTATATAAATGCTAAGATACATATTATAAACACTAAAATAAACATGGTTGACCATGGTTTAGCATGGTGGATTTCCATATTGAGATAACCATTGTCACAATGCCAAACTGGACCATGATTGACCATGCTTTACTATGATTCATTTTCATATGAAGACAATCTTTGTCACCATGCAACCTTAGATCATGGTTGACCATGGTTGATTTTCATATTGAGACAATCATTGTGACAATGCGACATTCGACCATGGTTGACCATGATTGATATTATAAACCTCAGCGAATAATAAACCCAAGGAATATATATTATAAACCCAAGGGATTAATACTCAAACCCCAAGGGATTAATGTTAAACCCATTAGACTAATATTATAAGCCCAAGTTATAAACCCTAAGATAAATATTATAAACACTAAAATAAACATGGTTGACCATGGTTTATTTTCATATTAATACAATCCTTGTCACAATGTGACGTTGGACCATCGTTGACCATGCTTAACCATGGTTGATTTTCATATCAAGACAATCTTTGTCACAATGCAACATTTGACCATGCTTGACCATGATTGACCATGGATGACCATGTTTCAATTTATAAAACATGGTTTAACATGGTTGATCGTGGTTGAGCATGGTTTATAGTAATTATCATATTATGACAATATTTTTCGTAATGCGACATTAGATCATGGTTGAGACAATGATTGATTTTCATATTCAAATAATCCTTGTCAAAATGTGACATTGGACAATGGTTGACCATCATTAATGATGGTTGACCATGATTTATTTTATAAAATATGGTTTACCATGATTTAACATGATTAACCATGGTTGATCATGGTTGATTTTCATATCCAAACAACATTTGTCACAATGCAATGATCAAACATGGTTGACCATGTTCGACTCAAGATGACTATGACTGAACAATGTTGACTATGATTGAGTATGATGGACCTTCATTGACCATGATTGGAAATGGTTGACCATGGGTGACCATGTTTAACTAAGGATGGCTATGAGTGAACAATGTTGACTACCACTGAGTATGGTAAACATAGAGTTCATTAACATTGACCATGGTTAACTATTTATACATCAACTCCAAAGGTCTACTACAAAGGTTCAATATGTTTGTCTATGTGATGGACTGCTTGCTGGTTCCAATGACAGTCTTCCTAGTTTGTTTGCAATATCTTCTATATCTTGGTCTCGGTCTCTTGTCAAGTCTCTGAGGTTAGCAGTCATTAAATCAACAGTTTCTTTTGGTGTAAATTTTTTCTATATGGTTGTCTACTTAGATTAGCATTAGATGCCCTTACATACACAAACTAAGCCTCAGGAAAACAGAGGTTCTGCTATCAGTAATTTAGTTTTAGCATGACGGATATCCATGTCAAAATCCCAACACACAGCTATCATGGAACCCTTGTGATTGACTGTCACTAATTTATAACACTTCCACCTTCGCTGTAATTGGATATTCACCCACCGTTCTCAAGAATGAAAACAGGGTATAATGAATTGTGCGCACAGAGCTTTTGAACGCTTACACCTTATAACATTATAACAATACGACATATAAGAATCGAACGCACATACATTATAAGAGTTTGTAACATTATAACAATACGCCACCATAGCGGAATTATGGTGCGCTATCATACAATATCCACCATATAGTCTGCTGTGTATATTGGGTTTCAATAGCCACGGTACACGGTTAAGTGCCACATCGTTTCAATGTAGTTCCATAGCATTTTCACGTAAATCTACAAACATACATGTAATACAATATGATGGACAGCGCATAGTGCACGCACTAGTATTCTAAAGCACACCCAAATCTGTCTATTAATTCATAAAAATATGCACTGCACAGAAGATGTATATTCCTTATTACATAGTCAAATACATATATTCTCCTCCATGGATCTGCACTCCCATTTACAATCCAAGACACTGGTTACATTGAAGAGCTGCGAAATACATTCATTCTTCCTATTGTTCATGCATAAAAAAATTCCTAATTCTGGACTTTTACATGAGAGGAAATCTTTCCTACTTGGCAGCTCCAATTCCTTTTTTTACTCATAATGTAAATCTTTATTTAGTACAAAAGGGGCTTTTTACCTAATAATTTAAGCTTTTAACCATTTAGTAAGTTTTATTCTCCATGCTAATCCTATTTTTAGAGAAAAGATAGCATGTTTTATTTTTTTTCTATTTTTAACTGAGAAAAAGAAATATTTTTAACTGGAAAAAAAAACATAGAAAGTGCAGGCTTTTCTCTGAGTCTCCTGCT
The DNA here is from genome assembly GCA_000404065.3 of Pinus taeda. Classification (NCBI taxonomy): domain Eukaryota; kingdom Viridiplantae; phylum Streptophyta; class Pinopsida; order Pinales; family Pinaceae; genus Pinus; species Pinus taeda. The sequence continues at coordinate 110,811 of APFE030645532.1, forward strand.
CCTGCATCAGACTCCCAAGGTTGAAAATGATCATGATCTCCTGATCATGCTTTCTTTTATCTTGTCCGCCTGGATCCCATACTTTGTTCTGCAAGTCCCCATCTGCTGTTACTTGCTGCCTTTCTCCAGGTCTCCATATTTTATGTTGTCTTGTTCCATTAGCTGCACTTTCATAATCTGTCTCTATTTTCATCTTGATGTTGCTTCCGTTGCTTCTCTTCCTTGCTGATGTTTCCCGCTGAGATGTTTTTAACATGATTCTTCTAATGAGCTCAATTTCTTTGTCCAATAATTCTTCAAACTGTTGGTTTCTTGCTGCCTGCTGAGCTAAGATGGCTTGCTCAGTCTATCTTGTTACCTGCTGACTTGTTGCTCTTATTCTTGTTTCTGTTCCACCTACCACCCAATCATCCATACCCTCTTGTCTTCTGGAACATAATACTTCTTCTCCATGCATTTGACTACTCAACTGAGTCAAATGTTCTGCAACAATACCTGCATTCACAAAACACTTATTAGAATAAAAACCATAAGGCATCAGTGCCTTGTACTCCTTTGCCAGCATCTCAGTATACTGTTCTGAATCCTCAATTATCAGCACATCAGTATGCTGATCCAAACTTCTCAAAGAATCCTTTGAAGAATTCTCAAGACTGTCAACCAGTCTTCCTCCCATGTCATCTGCGTCCATGGCAATTTCCTGTATTTGTTCACTGTATTGAACTCTTCCATCTGCTGCACTTTCCTTGTCATATCCTAGATTCTCCAACCAGTATTCCAACAGTGCAATTTCTTTTTAGCATTGTTGGAGCATCACATCATCATTTACAGTCCCTCCATTCATAGACAACTTGTCAGTTTGAAAACTACAAGATTTAACAGTCTCACTTGTCGGTTCAAATACCGGTTCTTCCAGCTGATTCTTTTCTTCATTCGCATGAACTTCCTCTTCCAACTCAGCTACTGTGAGTTCTTCATGTTTCAACTGTACATCCACTGTGTGCTCCAAGTATTCCTTTCCTCCAAATAACAGAGTTTTTGAATTAGTCTTCTGTCCTGGTACATCTTCCTGCAAAGGAAACAATGTATGATTGACACCATCCTTTGCAAATTTGTAGGTGTTTCTCTTCCCATCATGCATGGCTGCCCTCTCATATTGCCAAGGTCTTCCAAGCAATATGTGACACACATCCATAGGTATCACATCGCAAACAATTTTATCTTTGTACTTGCCCACTTGGAATTCTACTTCACACTGTTCACTTACCAGCAGTTGATGTCTCTTTTGCAACCATGACACTTTATACGGTGTTGGGTGCCTCCTTGTTTTCAGCTTCAATTTATTTACTACTTCTGTAGAAACCATGTTATCAGTGCTGCCACTATCAATGATCATCTGGCAACATTTCCCTTGAACTTTGCATACTGTCCTGAATAAAGTTTTCCTTTGTGGCGGTTCAGTCACCTCCTTTGTTGGCTTGATCAAAACTTTGTTAAGTACCAAAGACTCTCTGCTTTCTGGTGTATCCACTTCTTCTGTTACTGCTGCCACTTGTACCTCTTCTTGAGCTGCAGCCACAATTGCATTCCTCTGCTTTATTCCTGCACTATCTAGGCACTCAAAAGCTCTATGTCCTAGCTTATTACATCTGTAGCATCTTACTTCTCTGCCTCCTCCTCGACCTCTTCCTCTGGAAAAACTCCCTCTGCCTCTTGCATCACCTCCTGTGGATGCATGCTGGGTTGAGCTACTGCTAGCTCCTTCTGCAGGTGCTATAGATCTTCCACTACCACCATGACTTTCTTTTCCTCTGAAAGTCCCTCTCCCTCTGGAAGACTGCTTCCTCATGAGCTTTTCCTCCGCTTTCAGTGCTATCTGATAAGCTTCCTCTACTGTTTTAGGAGACAACAGACTTATCTCATCCTGAATGTCCATCCTAAGGCCATTCATATATCTAGCCACCCTCTCATCTGTATTTTGAGCTTCTCCAGCTCTTACGCTCACCTTAAAGTTCTTTCACTGTTAAAGTTCTTTGTCTAAGATTTTTCATTTGTCTAAATAATGTTTGCTCATAATTACAAGGCAAAAACTTACCTTTTAACTTCGCGACCATTCTGTTCCAATTCTTGATTGGCTGCTTACCCAGTCTCCTCCTTTCCGCCTGCACACCATCCCACCAGAGCGATGCATGGCCTTTTACTTTGGTGACATCAATCTTTACTTTCTTCTCATCTTCCAATTCTTCATAATCGAAGAATTTTTCCATGCTATTAATCCAGTCAATCAGTTCTTCTGGATTTAGTCCTCCTTGATATACTGGTACTAACTGGTTCCATGGTCTGCCTGTGGATTTCATCACTGGCTGAAAGAGCCTCATCTCAGGAGAAATCTCTACAGCTTCCTCCTCGGTAGCTTCAGCTTCGGGTTCACTCACGTCTCCATCATCTATGTTCCTGCCGGAGGTTAGCGCATCCAATCTAGCTTGCAGCTCCTCTATATCTTCCCTCAATTTGACATTCTCAGCATGTCGTCCTCTTCCACCACGTCCACGTCCTCGTCCTCTTCCAACCCTGAAAGCCATCCTTCTATTGCTCCTGACATTTAACTCAACGCCAGTTGCTGGCTCCGATACCACTAATGATGGACTGCTTGCTGGTTCCAATGACAATCTTCCTAGTTTGTTTGCAATATCTTCTATATCTTGGTCTCGGTCTCTTGTCAAGTCTCTGAGGTCATCAGTCATTAGATCAAAAGTTTCTTTTGGTGTAAACTTTTTCTATATGGTTGTCTACTCAGATTAGCATTACATGCCCTTACATACACAAACTAAGCCTCAAGAAAACAGAGGTTCTGCTATCAGTAATTTAGTTTTAGCATGACGGATATCCGTGTCAAAATCCCAACACACATCTATCATGGAACCCTTGTGATTGACTGTCACTAATTTATAACACTTCGGCCTTCGCTGTAATTGGATATTCACCCACCCTTCTCAAGAATGAAAACAGGGTATAATGAATTGTGCGCACAGAGCTTTTGAACGCATACACCTTATAACATTATAAAAATACGCCATATAAGAATCTAACGCACATACATTATAAGAGTTTGTAACATTATAACAATACGCCACCGTAGCGGAATTATGGTGTGTTGTCATACAATATCCACCATATAGCCTGCTCTGTATATTGGGTTTCAATAGCCACGGTACACGGTTAAGTGCCACATCGTTTCAATGTAGTTCCACAACATTTTCACGTAAATCTACAAACATACATGTAATACAATATGATGGACAGCGCATAGTGCATGCACAGCTATTCTTAAGCACACCCAAATCTGTCTATTAATTCATAAAAATATGAATTGCGCGGAAGATGTATATTCCTTGTTGCATAGCCAAATACATATATTCTCCTCCACAGATCCGCGCTCCCATTTACAATCCAAGACACTGGTTACATTGAAGAGCTGCAAAATACATTAATTGTTCCTATTGTTCATGCATAAAAAAATTCCTAATTCTGGACTTTTACATGAGAAGAAATCTTTCCTACGTGGCGGCTCCAATTCCTTTTTTTACTCATAATGTAAATCTTTATTTAGTACAAAAGCGGCTTTTTACCTAATAATTTAAGCTTTTTACCATTTAGTAAGTTTTTTTCTCCATGCTAATCCTACTTTTAGAGAAAAGATACCATGTTTTATTTTTTTTTCTATTTTTAACTCAGAAAAAAAACATATTTTTAACTGGAAAAAAAAACATAGAAAGTGCAGGCTTTTCTCTGAGTCGCCTGCTCCTGCATCACTATGTCATCATGATGACTCTAGATATATATCTATGCTTAATTGTAAGCATGTTAAATTTAATGTATACTAGCTTTCATGGTTAAACATGATCTCATGTTCACTATCTTTGACCAAATTGCTGATGATTATGATGTGTTAGTGTTTAAATTAATATATTATTAATGTGTAAAATTATAGATCAATGCAATAATCTATAATTATTATTACATTATTATAAATTTATTAAATTTAATAATTATTATTAAATTTAAAATGATTATTCTTAATCCAACAATAACAACCAACAAACAACAACAAACAATAATAATGGTGGTTATTTATTATATTATTATTATTATAAAAACTCTTATAAGTACAACCCTCAAACCCTATGTACAAACCATGTTTATTTTAGGAGTTATAATATTATTACTTAGAGTTATTACATTTGGGTTATATAACCAATGCATTGTGTTTATTTAATTAAGAATTCATCCCAATGTTTTAGTATTATTCCTTCGTTTAATAATCCCTTGGTTTAATATCGTTAATCCCTATGCTTTATATATCAATCATATAATATCGATGATTATTATGATAATATCGATATTATATTATTATTATTTAATAATATAATAATTAATAATAATAAAAATTAATACAATTAATACAATTTTACTAATTAAATATAACTTTAATTTCAGATTTATTATTCATTTTAAAATTATTATAATTCTTTAAGTTATCATTGTTATTAAGATTATTATGTATTTATTAAATATACTACTATTTATCAATGTAAAATTATAAATATTAATTCATTACATTATTTAAAATAATTTTATATCAAAAATTACATTTATATGAAAATTAATTAATATTAAAATTTTATACATTATTAAATATATCACTATTAAAAAAACATATTGTAATTTTGTTTTTCAGTATATTATTTTTTATTATTATAGCATTTGGTTTATATCAACCCCAATATTTTTAATTTAGTTGTGCTAGTATATATATATTTTAAGTTATGAAATACTATTTGTTTTAGGGGTGCTCTTGTTATTTTTAATTTATAAGTTATGATCATGATCAATTATTAGTCCCTGCCTGGGACTATTAGCGTTCGATACGCAGTTGACTGGCTATTAGTTGATGCGTTGACCGCAAATATGTACCCGTTATTTACTCGTTAACCAAAGTTTACGCTGCGCAGTTTCCTCGCAAAAAATTTTTAGCCAAAGTTTTTGTTT